>JAQZBX010011178.1:0-24938 GCA_029593785.1 Cabassous unicinctus | reverse complement strand
AGCTGCAGGAAAGACATTTCGATGTTCACAATTTCAGACACAATTAGTGCATTTCTTGTAAAAACCATATTACTTCTAAACATGAAGTAAAATTCTTCATGTTTATCCTCATATAAGCTTAAACAGACTGTCTTTGCAACTCTTCCAGTGTAATGCTCACTCTTGTACAACTTTATTCTTCATTTAAAAGATGGCAGAAACAGCACTTATCTAGATTAGACTGTTTAAAATACAGAAAAAGTTGTAAAATGTCCATTTTAAGCTTAAAATCCAAATATTTGTCTCTTTTGATCAGCTTTCTCACTAGTATTTTCCCTCCATCTACAATTTCTGTTTTACTTTAATTGAGAGTCTTATGCCCTGAAATCCAAACATATAGAATAGATTCCTCTTTTAAAACCCACACTTCTCAAATAGGAAACACCACACATATGTAAATCTCACAAATCCTTTTATACATGTTGTAGTTTAGTTTGATTTGGAATTGCTAATATAACCAATGCAAAAGAAAAGAATGATATTAACTGAAAGGAAAGCAAAATAGCATTGGTGATAAACAGAATTGTAAGAGAATACTAAGAACAACTGTATGCCAAGAAATTAAACACCTACATGAAATGGACAGCTTCATAGAAACATACAAACTACTTATACTGACTCAAGAAAAAATCAGAAGATCTCAAGAGAACAACAAATAAGGAGATTGAAATCAGTAATCAAAAACCTGTCAACAAAGGAAAACTCAGGACCAGTTTGCTTCTCTGGTAAATTTTACCAATTATTCCAAGAAGTAACACTAATCCTGCTCAAACTCTTCCAAAAATATGAAGATGAGGGAACACTTCCTAACACATTCTATAAGGCCAACATCACCCTGTTACCAAAGACAGATAAAGTCAACCAGTGGAAAAGAAAATTACAGGCCATATTCCTTATGAATACAGATGCAAATATTTTCAACAAGGTACTAGCAAACTGAATTCAACAGCATCTTAAAATAATTATATATCATGATGAAGTTGGATTTATTCCAAGTATGCAAGGGTGTTACAACACTAGAAAAACAATGAATGTAATACACCACAATAATAGTAGGACAAAGGGTTAAGGGGGGAAAAAACCATGATAATCTCATGGGCATTTGACAAAATCCAGCACCCTTTATTAAAAACACACACACACTCTTAGAAAACATGACAAAAGGCATATATGAAACATCCACAGCTATCATCCTACTTAATGGTGAAAGACTTAAAGCTTCCCCTCCAAGATCAGGATTCCCACTGCCTCCACTGTTATTTGACATTGTACTGGAAGTCCTAGCCAGAGCAATTAGGCAAGAATGAGAAATAAAAGATATACAAATTGGAAGAGAAGAAGTAAAAATTGCCCTATTTTCAGATGACACAATCTGATATATAGAAAATCCTGAAAAGTCCACAACGAAGCTAATAGAGCTCATAAATAAATTCAGCAAAGAGCAGGGTACAAGATCAACATGCAAAAATCAGTAGTATGACTATATAATAGTACTGAACAACCTGAAGAGAAAATCAAGAAAAAATCCCATTTACAAGAACAACTAAAAGAATCAAATATCTAGGAACAAATTTAACCAAGGATATAAAAGATTTAGGCATGGAAAACTACTAAATATTGAGAAAAGAAATTTTAAAAAGACCTAAGTAAATAGAAGGGCATTCCATGCTCATGGATTGGAAGACTAAATATTGTTAAGATGTCCATTCTACCCAAAACAATTTACAAATTCGAAACAATCCCAATAAAAATTCCAACCATCTTCACAGAAATGGAAAAGCCAATCATAAATGTATATGGAAAGGTAAGGGGTCCCAAATAGCCCAAAATACCTTGAAAAAGAAGAATAAAATTGGAGGACTCTTACTTCCCAATTTTAAAACTTACTACAATGCTACAGTGGTCAAAACAGCATGGTATTGGTGCAAGGACAGATATATAAACCAATGGAATTAAACTGAGAGTTCACATCTATGGCCAATTGATTTTTTTTTATCTGTGTTCAGATAAAAAATAAAATTTTTATCAATTTTAGATTGAATCATACATAGACATACAGATATATTTTAATTTTCTGTTTGTGCTCTGCCTTATGACAATAAACATTTGAAGTGGCTGAACACTATATACAACAATATATTTTCAAAAAAAAAATAATAATGAGACATGAAGAAGAAGAAAAAGCAAGAGATTAACATGAAGGGGTGAGGTAGTGATTATTGCCAAGTGCAACCCATAGTTGCAAAGGGTGGGTCAATGATTTTTCCTTGATTCCCAGGAAAGAGCAAATCAAAAAGCCCAATCATTTAGGAGACTCACATAATCCATGAGATAAAAGCAAACCTGTTAGTCAGAAGAAGCTAGTAAAGGGACACAAAGGACACTTTACCCATGGATCATCACAGAGGAAACTATAATATGTTGGACTGGGTCCTCCCCAAAAGCCCTACAGCAAATATAATAGCAATTCTCACTGCACTACTTCTGTTAACATCTCTCAGAGCAGGCCTGAAGGCAAAATGCCAAAGCACTTCAACAAAGACATGCCCACTGTTCAACATCTACACATTGTGGCTTAAAGCCATCTCCAGAAAAGGTCATCTCCAAAAAAACTCCCTCCTGGTCTTCTGCATCAGTATTTCTCAAAGAATCATCTCACCTTTATCTTCTCTTATTGTTTAACATAGGTCTGTATTGTATATATCTTTGAAGCTACCTTGAATGCTGCATTAGTGACAGTTAGGATGCTTATTAAAAGGCAGAGTGCAGGACCTTAAGCTAAATACAGATTCAATGCTTTGAAGTTTTTTGTTTGTTTGTTTTTGTTGTTATTTTTATCAAATTGCAGATGTTTTTAAGGACATTAAAGTTTGAGAGTCCCCAGCTTCAGCTCCTGGAGACCCTGAAGGAGGTCACATTACACAGACATCCAGATGGCAGACTGGGTTAAAATGACTGGAGAGCCACAGTGAGTTTCCATCCTCCCTCCCCCCATCCCTACCTCCACCATCCAAAGTTTTCAATTCCTGTTTAGAGACAGGGTCACTCATGAGAAAAGCAGCCATGGCCAATTGATTTTTGACAAGGGTGCCAAGTCCATTCATTGGGGAAAGAATAGTTTCTACAACAAACCAGAACAAACCAGAACTACAACACTCCTGAAAGAAAACATAGGAAACTATCTTCAGGACCTTTTGTTAAGCAATGGTTTCTTAGAATTTACACCCAAACCACAAGCAACAAAAGAAAAAAATAGATAAATGGGACTTAAAATTAAAAAGTTTTGTGCATTATGTTGCGGTGATTAATTAGAGTTCTCAAATCACTGGGTCTGGGATCTGTGCAACATTTTTATCACAGTGTAGCTGGCAGCCTCAGTCTCAACCATGCCCCCAACAGGGGCTAAGTTAGCTGAGAATTAAAGGTTCAACACTACTTTAGGGCTGTGGAGAACAGGTGGCTGAAGAGCACCACCTTCTGGCTACATCAGTAAAGCACAGATTGGGGGACATGTCAAAGGGAAATTGGGCTGCCTTTAGTGGATCCTCCCCAGGGCAAATTGGAAATGATTTATACCCCCTTGTGGGTCACTAGACATGTTTAGGCTGGGAAATCTGATCTGGGAAGGTCATCTCCAGAAAAACTCCCACCTCTACCAAAATTAGCCCTCCAGGTAATAGCAGCTAGAGAAAACGAAAGGATTGTTAAAAATATAAAGAGGTAAATAAAAAACAAAGGAACAGATTAACATTTCAAGTGCAGGAACAGGGGAAAGGAAGCTTTGTCCTGGAAATGAAATAAGTGCACAAATAGAGCAATCTCAAGAATTGTATTGGATATTAAGGACAAGAATTAGATGAATAAGAGCTGAAAAATCTGATTGTTAAATGTGAGCTATTATAAAGTTCCAAAATAAGATGAACCAAGTGTCAAAGAGGAATTTTAGCAGAAAGCCAATCAACAAGAAAGCCCTAGGCTAAAAGAGAGAAACTGAGCATAGAATAAATACATCAAGAAAATCAGATGCCAAAATACCAGCAAAAATTACATGCCATACTAACCAGGAAGATATGGCCCAGTCAAAGGAACAAATTTAAACCTCCAAAGGACATACAGGATTTGCGATAACTAATCACAATGTTCACACAAATCCCTTAATAAATTCAATGAGATGGCTAAAGAGATTAAGGATATTAAGAAGACACTGGGTGAGCACCAAGAAGAATCTGAGAGCATGCAAAGAGAATAACAAATTTTATGGGAATGGAAGGCACAATAAATGAAAATAAAACACACTGCAGGCATACAACAGCAGATTTGAAGAGGCAAAAGAAAGGATCAGCAAGCTAGAAAAAAGGTCTTCAAAAATTGAATACACAGAAGAACAGATAAAGAAAAAATGGAAAAAATTGAACAGGATCTCAGGGAGCACAATGACAGCAGGAAGTACACAAACATATGTGTCATGGGTGTCCCAGAAGGAAAAGAGAAGGGCAATGGGTAGAAGGAATATTTGAGGAAATAGTGGTAGAAAATTTCCCAACTCTTTTGAAAGACCTATATATCCATGTCCAAGAAGCACAGAATACTACATTCTGAATAGATCTGAAGAGACCTACTCTGAGATACATATTAATCAGAATGCCAAATGTCAAAGAAAAAGAGAGAATTCTGAAAGTAAAAAGAGAAAAGCAATTCATCACATACAAGCTTTGCCCAATAAGATTAAGTGCTGATTTCTCATCAGAAAGCATGGAGGCAAGAAGGCAGTGGTATGATATATTTAAGATACTGAAAGAGAAAAATTACCAGCCAAAAATTACATATCTGGCAAAACTGTCCTTCAAAAATAAGAATGAGTTTAGAATATTCACAGATAAACAGAAACTGGAAGAGTTTGTCACCGAGAGACCAGCCTTTCAAGAAATACTAAAGGAAGTGCTACAGCATGAGAGGAAAAGACAGGATAGAGAAGCTAGAAATGAAGAGTATCAATAAAAAGTAACTAAAAGTGTAAAAAGAGTGGTGAAAAATAAGATGTGACATATAAAATCCAAACAACAAAATGGTGAAGTAAGTACTGCCTTTATAGAAATAACATTGAATGTTAATGGATTAAACTCCCCAATCAAAAGACACAGAATGGCAGAATGGATTAAAAACTTGAGCCATCTCTTGTAGACTATGTTGACTGAAAAAGATTCATCTGAGACTCAAGGATACATATATGTTGAAAGTGAAAGACTGGAAAAAGAAATTTCATGTATACAGTAACAAAAAAAAGCTGGGGTAGCTATAATAATATTGGACAATATAAACTTCAAATGCAAATCAGTTATAAGAAATAAAGAAGGACATTATATATTAATAAAAGGGGCAATCCACCAAGAAGAAATAACAAACATAAATATGTATGCACCTAACCAGAGTGCTCCAAAATACATGTGGCAAATGCTGGTAAAACTGAAGAGAAAAATAGACATCTCTACAAGAATAGGTGAAGAATTCAATACACTGCTCACATCAATAGATAGAATATCTTGACAGAAGATCAATAAGGATATAGAGCACTTGAACAATCTGATAAATGAACTAGACCTAACAGACATATACAAAACAATTCACTCCAAAACATAAGATACACATTCTTCTCAAGTACTCATGGATCTTCTCCAGGACAGACTACATGTAAGGTCACAAAACAGGTCTCAATAAATTTAACAAAATTGAAATTATACAAAGCACTTTCTCTGATCATAAGAAATAAAGCTGGAAATCAACCACAGATGGCACACTGGGAAATGTAAAAATGTATGGAGGTGAAACAATACACTCTTAAACCACCAGTGGGTCAAGGAAGAAATTGCAAGAGAAATGAGTAAGTATATCAAGATGAATGAAAACGAGAACACAATATATCAAAACTTATGGGATGCAGCAGAGGCAATGCTGAGAGGGAAATTTATAGCTCTAAATGCCTAGATTAAAAGGGAAGAAAAGGCTAAAATCAAAGACCTAACTGTATACCTAGAGGAAATGGAAAAAGAACAGCAAATTAATCCCAAAGCAAGCAGAAGGAAAGAAATAAAAAAGATTAGAGCAGAAATAAATGAAATTGAGAACAACAAAAACAAAAACAAAAAACAATAGAGAGAATCAACAAAACCAAAAATTGGTTCTTTGAGAAGATCAATAAAACTGACAAATCTTTAGCTAGATTGACAAAGAAAGGAGAAGATTTTAAAAATAAAATCAGAAATGAGAGAGAGGACATTACTATCAAACCCACAGAAATAAAAGAGTTCATAAGAGGATGCTATGAATAACTGTATGCCAATAAACTAGACAACATAGATGAAAATTCCTTGAAACACACCAACAACCTATACTGACTCTAGAAGAAATAGAAGACCGCAACAAACCAATCACAAGTGATGAGATTGAAGCAGTCTCTACACAAGAAAAACCTCCCCCCAAAAGAAAAGCCCAGGACCAGGTGATCTTACAGGTGAATTCTACCAATCATTCAAAGAAAATTTAATACTAATCTTGGTCAAAATTGTCCCAAAAAACTTGAATAGGAGGGAACACTACCAAACTCATTCTAGGAAGCCAATATTACCCTATGCCAAAGCTAAATAAAGATACTATGAAAAAGGAAAATTACACATCAATTTCTCTAATGAATATAAATGCAAAAATCCTCAAGAAAATAATGCTAATTGAATCCAACAGCACATTAAAGATTATACATCATGATAAAGTGTGTTTTACCCCCAGTTTGCAAAGGTGGTTCAACACAAGAAAATCACATGATCATCTCAATTGATGCAAAAAGTGCATTTGACAAAATCCAACATCCATTCTTTATTTTTTTTAAATTCCAAAAGATAGTAATTGAATTACATTTTCTCAACACGATAAAGGGCATATATGAAAAACCTACAGGTAACATTGTATTCAATGATGAAAGACTAACAGTTCCCGCTGAGATTGAGAACAAGACAAGGATTCCCAATGTCACTAGTATTATTCAATATTGTGCTAGATGCTCTAATTAGAGCAATTAGGCAAGAAAAAGAAATAAAAAGCACCCAAATTGGAAAAGAAGAATTCAAATTTTCAGTAGTCAGAGATAATATGATCCTACATCTAGAAAGTCCTGAGAAATCTACAACAAAGTTATAAGAGCTAATAAATAAGTTCAGCAAAGTGGCAGGATACAAGATTAATATGCAAAAATCAGTAATGCTTCAATACACTAGTAATGAGATATCTGAGGAGGAAGTCATGAAAAAAATATCATTTACAGTAGGAACTTAAAGAGTCAAATATTTAGGAATAAATTTAACCAAAGACATAAAAGACCTGTGTTCAGAAAACTACCAAACATTGCTAAAAGAAATCAAAGAAGACACAGATAAGTGGAAGAACATTCCATGTTCATGGATTGCAAGATTAAATATTGATAAGATATCAGTTCTACCCAAATTGATTTACAGATTCAATGCAATCACAATAAAAATTCCAATAGCCTTTTTTTGCAGAAATGGAAAGGCCAATAATCAAAGGGTATGGGGCCTGAATAGCCAAAATTGTCTTTAGGAAGAAGAACAAATTTGGAGGACTCTCACTTCTTGACTTTCAAGTATATTACTTAGCTACAGAGGTAAAAAGCAACATGGTATTGGCATAAAGATAGACATATTGACCAATGGACTCAAATTGAGAGTTTAGAAATAAACCCTCTCAAAGACTTGAACAGTCATTTTTTCAA
The DNA here is from genome assembly GCA_029593785.1 of Cabassous unicinctus. Classification (NCBI taxonomy): domain Eukaryota; kingdom Metazoa; phylum Chordata; class Mammalia; order Cingulata; family Chlamyphoridae; genus Cabassous; species Cabassous unicinctus. The sequence goes on along the minus strand of JAQZBX010011178.1, from coordinate 17,122 downwards.
AGAGAAATTCAAATGGCCAAAAAGTACATGAAAAGATTTTTAACATTAATAGCTATTAGGGAAATGCAAATCAAAACTACAATGAGATATCATTTCACACCTTATAGAATGGCCATTATTTAAAAAAAAAAACAAAAACAGAAAACTACAAGTGCTGGAAAGGATGTAGAGAAATAGAAACATTCCTTCACTATTGGTAGGAATATACAATGGTGCAGGCTCTGTGGAAGACAGTTTGGCAGTTTCTCTGGAAGTTAAATATAGAACTGCCAAATGATCTGGCAATCCTGCTACTAGGAATATATGCAGAGGGACTAAAAGGAAGGATGCAAACTGATATTTGCACATCGATATTCCTAACGGCATTATTCACAATTGCCAAAATATGGAAACAACCCAAGTGTCCATTAACTGATGAACAGACATTTTTAAATGTGGTATGTAAATACAATGGAACACTATTCAGCTGTAAGAAGAAATGAAACCGGGATGCATATGACAACATGGGTGAACCTTGAGGATATGCTGAATGAAATAAGCCAGACATAAAAGGACAAATATTTTATGGTCTCCTTAATATGAACTAAATAAAATGTGTAAATTCATGGAGTTAAAATCTAGAATATAAGTTACTAGGAGATAGAATAAGAGTTGAGAAGGGTGAGCTGATGCTTAAGGTATGTAGAGTTTTGAATAACGTTGATTATAAGTGTTTGGAAATGGATAGAGTTGATGATATCACCTTATAGTGAATATAACAAACACTGCTGATTTACAAACGTGATTGTGGCTGATTGAGGTAGTCTAGGGATGTAAATGTTAATAGAAAAAAGACTAGATGATAATTTGGGGACTGTATAACATAGTGAACTCAGAAGTGGGTGAGGATTGTGGTTAATAGTACAAATACAAGAATGTTCTTCTATGAACTAGAACAAATGTATGTCACTCTTACAAGGTGTTAAGAATATGGTGATACATGGGAAAAATAAAACTAATGTAATTTACAGAAAACAGTTAATGGTAATATTGTAACATTTTTGCATCAATGACAACAAAGGTACTGTTTCAAAACAATAAGGGTCAACAATAGGTGGATATAAGGGGGTATGGGATTTTTCTTTTCAGAGTGATAAAAATGTCCTAAAATTGACAGAAGTGATGACAGCACTACTCTGTGATTAAACTGAGAGCCACTGAGTTTTCACTTTGGATGGATTGTACATGGGACTGTATAACACAGGGAACCCTGTAGTGGATGATGAAGTACGGTTAACAGTACAAATATGAGAATGTTCTTTCATGAACTATAACAAATGTACAATACTAATACATGGTGTTAATATTAGAGTGGTTTATGGGGAAAATATACCTAATGTAAGCTATGGACTATAGTTAGTAGTAATATTTTGATTCTTTTATCAATTGTAATAAATGTTCCACAACAATACAAGGTGTTGGTGGTGGGGTGGTGTATGAGAATAAGGAATGTTATACGTGGATGTTTTGTAAACTCACAACTTTACTAATAAAAAAATACTTTTGTGCATCAAAGGACTTCATTGTGAAAATATAAAGACAAGCTTTAGAGGAGGGGAAATATAGTGGCAGAGAAAGGAGCTCCAAGAGTCAGCTTTTCCTACAGTACAGTTAGTAATCACCCGGAGCTATCTAAAGCACCAGTTTGGGAGGCCCAGGAGACCAGAAGAGCATCCTGCAACGTCCTTGGAAGAAAGAAAGGAGGAGAATGTCCATCTGCAGTGCACTCCATGCTGGGGAGGCTGGTGCCCATCTCCCACTGGCAGCACAAGAGCCACAGGATCTATTCCCTGGCAGGAGTCAGAAACTTCATTTCCCAAAAACTAGGGAGAAAGATACAGTAGGGCACCGACTTCAGCTACTGATTAGTAAGTTGGCTGGCTAAAGTCTAATAATAAGAACAGCTAAAGTTTGAACCTCTCCAAGTCAGAAAGAGATCAGTACCCTCCATTTTAACTCTTTCCCCAGAATGAGGGGAAGTGAGGCTGATTGAAAGTCACAGTGGCAGTAGGGACTGGTTTCTTTCCACCAAGGTCAAATTGCTGCCTTAGCCTAGGCTCCAGCCCCATCTTCAGCAGGGAGGAAGCTGGAGGGACTTGCACCAGCCTCTCCAGGCAATTATAGTAGCTATTGGCCCACGCATACTGGATAGTTGGACACCTGTGGCTCCATACCTCCCCTGATAGGATACAAGGGGACAGCATTTCTGTAGCTTCTGCAGGTGCTTTCAGCCTACACAGACTAGATTATTGGACACCTGTGGCTTCATCCCCATCCCCAAAAGGACAGGGGTGGGGGAGGGCAGTGTTTCTTTAATCTGTATGGTCAACTGGAGGTGCTTTTGGTCCACACAGACTAGATTGTTGGGCACTCCTGAGGCTCCATCCCCACCCCTGGCAGGGGAGGAGGGGGGTCGGTGCTTCACCAGCCTCTCCAGGGAACTACAAAGAGTCTTGGCCTTCATGGCTTAGATTACTGAATATGGCTGTGGCTCTGTTCCTACCCATGACAGAGAAAGGGAGAAAAGAGAAGCTTCATAGATTCCTGGGCAATGTAGGCAGCTTCAGCCTTCAGGACTTACAATACTAAATGCATCCTTGGCTCTACTCTGCAACCAGGAAGGAAGGAAGGGAAAGAAACAGATGAAAAATAGCTGAAATAATTCATATTGGCTAAACAGGAGTTACTATAAAGTTCCAAATTAAGTTGAACCAAGTATCAAGGGAGAGCTGTAGCACAAAGCCAGTTAAATAGAAAGCCCTAGAAACTGCACCCAGAATAAATACATCTAGTTAACCAGATGCCAAGACAATGACAAAAATTACAATCTATACCAAGAAATAGAAAGATATGGCCCAGTCAAAAGAGCAGGCTAAGCTTCCAGATGACATAAAGAAGTTAAGACTACTAATCATGGATGTTCAAACAAATCTCCTTAATAAATTCAATGAGATGGCTAAAGAGATTAAGGATATTAAGATGACACTGGGTGAGCACAAAGAAGAGTTTGAAAGCATATATAGAAAAATAGCAGATCTTATGGGAATGAAAGCCACAATAAATGAAATTAAAAATACACTGGAAGCATATAACAGCATATTTAACAAGGCAGAAGAAAGGATCAGTGAATTTGAAGACATGGCCTCCAAAAGCGAACATACAAAAGAACAGATGAAGAAAAAAATGGAAAAAAAGTTTACAGGGTCTCAGGTAACTAAATGATGGCAAGTGACATGTAAACATACATGTTATGGGTGTCCCAGAAGGAGAAGGGAAGGGAAAGGGGCAGAAGGAATATTTGAAGAAATAATGGTAGAAAATCTCCCAATTCTATTGAAGGACATAGATATATGTTTCCAAGAAGCACAACATATTCCCATCTGAATAAATCCAAATAAACCTACTCTGATGCACATACTAATCAAAATGTTAAATGCCAAAGATAAAGAGAGAATCTTAAGAGCAGCAAGAGAAAAGTGATGTATCACAAACAAAGAGGTGTCTAATAAGATTAAGTGCTGATCACTCATCAGAAACCATGGAGGCAAGAAGGCAGTGATATGACATATTAAAGATACTGAAAGAGAAAAACTGCTAGTCAAGAAGATTATATCCAGCAAGATTATCTTTCAAAAATGAGTTTGTAACCAAGAGACCGGCAAGGCAGGAAATAATAAAGGAGTGCTAAAGCCTGAAAAGAAAAGACAGGAGAGACTTGGAAGAGAGTCAAGAAATGAAGATTATCGTTAAATGTAACTAAAAGTATAAAAATAGTCATGAAACTAATTATAAAACCCAAAGGTCAAAATGGGTGAAACAAGAACTGCCTTTAGAGTAATAACATTGAATATTAATGGATTAAACTCCCCAGTCAAAAGAATGGATAAGAATGGATAAGAAAATATGAACCATCTATATGCTGTCTAAAAGAGACTCACCTTAGACCCAAAGCTACAAATAGACTGAAAGTGAAAGGCTTGAAAAAGATATTCCACGCATGCAGTAAAAAAAAAAAAAAAAAAAAAAAAAAAAGCTGGAGGAACTATACTTATATCGGATGAAATAGACTTTAAAAGCAAAGCTGTTATTAGAGACAAGGAAGGACATTATATATTAATAAAGGAACAATGCACCAGAAAGAAATAACAATCATAAATGTATTACATGAAGCAAACACTGGCAAAAATGAAGGTTGAAATTGACGTCTCTATAATAATGGTTGGAAACTTCAATACACCACTCTCATTATTGGATAGAACATCAAGCAGAGGATCAATAAAGATAGCTTAAATAATAGCTTAAATAATATCATAAATGAACTAAACCTAATAGACATACACAGAACATTGCACTCCAAAACAGCAGGTTATACATTCTTCTCAAGTGAGTGCTCATGAATCCTTCTCCAGGATAGACCAAATGTTGGGTCACAAAGCTGATCTCAATAAATTTAACAAGATCAAAATTATACAAAACACTTTCTCTGATCCTAATGGAATACAGCTGGAAATCAACAGGGAGAAAAAGGGAAAATTCACAAATATATGGAGATTAAACAACACACTCTTAAATAATCAGTGGGTCAAAGAATAAATTGCAAGAGAAATCAATAAATACCTCAAGACAAAGAAAATGAGAATACACCTTATGAAAACTTATGGGATGCAGCAAAGGCAGTGCTGAGAGGAAAATTTCTACCTCTCAATGCTTACGTTAAAAAAGAAGAAAGAGCCAAAATCAATGACCTAACTACACAGCTGGAAAAACTAGAAAAAGAACAGCAAACTATTCCCAAAGCAAGCAGAAGGAATGAAATAACAAAAATCAGAGCAGAAATAAATGAAATTGAGAACAAAATTAATAGAGAGAATTAACAAAACCAAAAGTTGGTTCTTTGAGAAGATTAACAAAATTGACAAACCCTTAGCTAGACTGACAAAGAAAATGAGAGAGAAGATGCAAATAAATAAAATCAGAAATGAAAGCAGGGACATTACTACTGTCCCCACAAAAATAAAAGAGATCATAAGAAGATACTATGAACAACTGGTAACATTAACCAAGGATGTAAAGTGCTTGCATTCAGAAAACTACAATGTATTGCTAAAAGAAATCAAAGAAGACACAAATAAGTGGAAGAACATTTCATGTTCATGGACTGAAAAACTATCATTAAGATGTCAATTCTACCCAAATTGGTATACAGAGTCAATGCAATCCCAATAAAAATCCCAACAACCTTTCTTGAAGAAATGGAAAACTCAATTATCAAATTTATTTGGAAGGATAAGGAACACCAAATAGCCAGAAACATCTTAAAAAGGAAGAATGAAATTAGAGGATTATCACTTCCTGACTTTAAATCATATATCCTAAGCTTTAATGTTAAAAACAGCAGGGCACTGGCATAAAGATATACATATAGACAAATGGAACTGAACTGATAGTTCAGAAACAGTGATATTGTGATACTGTGATATTGTACAGTTTTCTTAGACTTAGTTAAGTACATTTGTGTATTATGCTATCAAATTGTATCTAAACTAAGCCTCTCAACATGGATGAGAAGATTTAAAGATTTATGCAAAGAAAACTTTTGTTGGCATCATTTATAAGCAAGCTATAACAGCAAAGAAATTGAAGCTGAAAGTGTCCAAATCCTACTGGATTTTCAGCAACTGTGAGAACCACACAACCCTTAAAATGTAGTAAAATATTTATAATTCTTTGTAATGAGATAGAGAAGGCCCATGAAAATCTTTTGTACCACACAGCTGTTAGTTGATTATCACATGACCAAGAACTTGAAAACCTTGTGACACTTAAACATAAGTTTGCATTTTTCTTTGACAAAAAAAGACAAGGCCTATGAATTTGCTGATTTTGTGGGGAAGAAAATATATTTAATCTGGCCCTTTAAGTTTTTACTTGATGTTTCAACCATCAAGTTGAAAAATACAAAAATACTGTATTTTTTCAAAAACCCAAAACTTGAGCTATGGAAAGACATTTAAAAATTGGCATTTAGAATCCTTCCATTGTAGTGTGATTTTGATACTGAAGATGTCTGTCACCTATAAAAAGCTCTCCTATCTTCATACTTCTTAACAGCTTGAAAACAGATTATTACAATGTGCTTAAAAATCTCCCATATCAAACTTTTCACTGGGATGTAATTTCATTTGTTAAAAATATAAGGATGTATACCTTCTAATTAGTTTGCAAAGACAAACTGACATCAGGGAAGATGGACATTTACTTGCCAAGTAGTAGCACAAATATTTAATGGTGAAGGAGACTGAAACCTAGGTATTAAAAATTAGTAGTAATCTAAAGTATTTAAAAAATAAATACTTTTTAACTCTAACAGCCACTAAACAAATTTTTTAAATAAGCTGAACTTAGAACAAAACCACATTACAAAGTGCTAAAGCAAGTGTTTTGAATTATAAGCAATCAGTTAACAATGGTAGTAAAATTTTGAGAAAGCAAAAATGCCTTGTACCATTACTGACCAAAATTTTTATTTCATTTTTGTCTCCTCCACTTAAAACGCTTGTGTATATTCTGTTATGTATTTAAGATATTCATGTAATAGTTCATATACAATTTTATAAATCAATAAATATGCATATTTTGGAGTAATTACTCAAAATGTTTTGATGAGATACATAATTTTAGTACTTCGGACCACTACTTTTAGGAGATTTCCTTTTATATTCTTTTTCTGTTCCTTTAAATAAAATTCCTCAAGTGGAATTTCAAATTTTAGCACATAAATGGGCACAGGAAGGTCTTTCCTACCACTTCTGAGTATACTCAGAATCTACCTATGTGTGAAGCCGTTTTTAGTGCATGTGCCATCTTAAAACAGAACCAAATACGTGTAATGGAGCTAATAGATACAACTAAAATTTTGTGTACAACTGGGCTAGCCTCAAGTGAGAACATGTAACATTTCTATTTATCATTTCTTCATTTTGTTCCTTAAGTTCCTACAGGCTCTATCCCAGATGCTGGGGAAAAGGCATTACTTTAAAATTTATTCATTCCAGGAAAAAGTACACAGTTCATTTCCCATTTGCCTAGGGAGGGACCACAAGAACCCTAACTTAAAAATGAGGAAGCGACATAGCCTCTGTGTGAAACAGTTATACAAACTGCATTTGCAATGTGCCTTTAAATTGCAGGGAGCAGAAGTGCACCTGTGATTTAAAAATATTCCTAACAGTATCCTCTGGATATGCTCCACCTTCAGCTACAAACATTCTGCTGGCAAATGCTATTCCAGTCACTCTATTTCCTTCCTCAACCCTTCTGTTCTTCTGCCCACACATTTCACAGAACTACCAGAAGCCACCAGGCAGGCAGCTGCCACAGAGCGCTGAGCAAGAATGTTGATTTTAACTTCTTGGTGTCCATTTTCCAATAGCCAGAATATGAAAAATCAAAGAAAATTAACTATCCTGTCAACGACACTATGCAGACAAGAGGGCAAATTCAATACAACCCTGAATACAGCAAAGGGCAACCGTGTTACGACCTGTTTGCGTACTTGTCATTCAGGAATATTTTCCCTGAAAATATACTGGCAGTATCACTCAAACCTTTAATATAGTCCTGAGGAATTTGTAAAACAGGCCTAATGTATCACAAAACACTCTCATAAGTGATGAGCTCTATAATTTCCAGTTTCTTTCCAGGTTTCTTCTTCCCCAACTTTCAAAGAAATACTCATACCAGAACCTAATTAAGATTACAACTTTGGACTGTATTCACTGAGCATCCCTTTTCACTGTCCCTTTAGGAAGCAACAAGCAAAGTATAGAGTACCAAGAGAGATGAGTATTCATCAGAGGAAGGATATACCCTTCACATCCACTTCCACATTCCCCAGTGTTTTGAAACAAGCATATTAGGCTTCAGAAAACAGGCAGTTTTGTTCTTTTTAGTTTCAGGAATTAGGAATGGATTGGCTCTGGTGATAATTCAACAGAGTATTATTTGCCACTGCTAAACAAAGATCTTATATAGTAACAGCCCCATCATGACTAAGACATTGTAGACATCCTCGGCATATGTGGTGGTACCGGAATATTATGAGAATTATTTTTGCACATATGTAGTGACCTCAGCCAGGTACTCGGGATCAGTGTCTTTAGTTGTCATTAATCAAGACACTTATGTAGCACGAAAGGCAACTTCTAAGTGCCCCACCTCAAGATGAAACAGCCTAGCATTTACCAATACTGCCTGGCACCATAAAATATCATCAGACATTCTTCCTGAGGAAATGTCTCTCATGGAATAATGCAACCCCAACATACAATGGGATGCATTTGGTCTCTAACTTGCCATCTCTGCAAACATGCTGGCTGCTCTCCATGGATTGAGGACAGCTCTGTGTGAGACCAAAGAGGTAATTTCAGCAGCATCGTCAGTCATTTGGCTAGTTGTTATCAACATTGCTCAGGGAGCCACAAGGGTGGGAGGTGATCCAGGAGAGGTTTCAAACCCTTTGCTAGGAACATAAAGACCACATCTGCTGCCTGACCACTGGCCACGGCCAATGAACACAGCCAAGGCACATTCTGTTTTCACTTGATTTTATTCACTCACCCAATGATGGTAAATCAACCCATATTATCCTACCTACATTTATCTTCAGGATTTGTGTAAATGTTATATTTTCTTTTGGAGTTACCTAATGCAGGAGCCATAAGTAGCTGTGATCTTTCCAACATCAGGTTGATAAATGAAGAAGTCAACTCTTCAGGGTTGATTATCCCTGATATTTAAGATAAACAGACTCAATATCACTGACTTTCAGCTCTCAGCCACAACCCACATAAGTCAATCTCAGACTCTGTAGTGTGGTCAGACCCTGTAGGCTGGCACTTTATCTATCTAGTCTATAGTTTGGAAAGATTTCTGTTACCAAAAGCCCAAGTTACTATTTAGGATTACTATTTCCTATTTGGCCCACACTTGGCCAATAGCAGCGATGCTATTGTCTGTGTATCTGTATATCTGTATATCCCTGGATATAATTGTCACATTTTTAATAAGATGTACACTTGGATAGTTATCCCTAATTTGTTATCTGGTCCTTCCAGATACATAAAAAGATACTTCTTTTGTTCAGTTCTGAGGCCTTCTCTGCTGCGGCCATGCTGATGGATAACAAGGAGGACAAAGTTTTCATTATTAAAAATAGTATTTCTCTTCATCAGAGCCTGCCCTCAATACTGTCCCCTAACTCCCCACACCCACCCAGCTCCCTCTTAAATATCTTCCCTCCAATTTTGGAGCACCTAGACATTTGTGGTAGAATTATGTGCTCCAACAAAAGACATATTCTTATGAAATCTTAATCCAGTTCCCGTGGGTATGAACCCATTTGTAACTAGGACACTCTGAAGACATATTATTAGTGAAGGTATGGACTCATTAGGTATGGCCAAACTGAATGAGGGTATGCCTGAATCCCATATGACTGGAGTCCTTATAAAATGCCAGAAGTCAGAGAAAGCCACAGGGAAAAGTCAAAAGTCAGCAGAAAACAGAAAAGCAGACACAGGAGGAGACAAAAGATATTGCCATGTGACAGAGGACTGCCATCACCAGAATGCTACCAATCCCAGGAGAAGGCATGGCCTTGATTTGGGATTTCTGGCCTCTAAAACCATGAGCCAAAAAATTCTTGTTGTTTCAGCCAGCCCATTTGGTATCTGTCATAGCAGCCTGGCAAACTAAGACAGCATCGATGTGAGTGAGTTCCAAGTTCAGAAAGTCATCATTACTTTTAACTGATTTGTACTACACATAATGTACCCAGAGCCAAATGCCTTTTAATTACATAAAAACTGAGTTTCTCAAGAAACTTACATTTTTAAAAAAACAAAAATTGTTTGGATGCAAATAAATTAATTGATTTCAAATATATGAAACATAATTTAAGTATTGAAACAAAATACACAGTTCCATCTTTAAATGTGTCTCTAGGTCTGTTTTAATGTTACATTTCCATTGTTTTTCTGGGTTTGTTTCAGAATAGTCTCTGCTTTTTGCTCTGGATGCTCTTTAAGGGCTGATATGAAATGGTCTGAGTTCTTGAAACTTTTCTGGATCAACCTTAAGCAGACTGACATTGTGCATACCACACATACAAACCAGTAAGTGTGATAATTCCTTGAAAACTGACCTCAAAAAGAAAGTATGTGAATGGGCCTAGTACAATGGATGGCAAGTAATAATAACAAGTACTCAATACATTTAAAAGAAGAGTAAGAGCCATTTTGTCATGAATTATGATTTACATCTTTTCTATGAATGACCCTAAAAGAGGAAATGCATATTTTATCTTTTATTAACTATAGAAATTATAGCTCTAGAAATAACTCAGAAAATAAGAGTTTGTGTCAGGGATTCTTATATACTTTTTCCAAGATGTAACAGAAAACATGCAGGGAAATCCTATAAGAACAGCCTATAACAATGAATCTGTTACTAAATACTTTCTTCTAAAATTTTGTAGCATTACGATACTTGTTTTCATGGAGTAAAAAAAATCATAGAAATCCCCTTTAAGAAGTAAAACTCTCACAAGAGGAAAAAAAAACTAAGAAATCTGGTTATTCACACAATTCTCTGGCAGCCATCTTGTTTCATATCCCAGTATATAAAGTTAGTAATTCTAAAACAATAAAGATGGTATGGGGAAATTCCTTACTAATGAAACACTTCAAATGAGCTGCCTAAATACTTTTAACCGGCATTTAATTTATTTTTAATCAGGTGCTTATCATTTGTTAAATAAATTCCAAAGGCCCCAGGATTCCGCAGCCCTTAGATAGGCTAATCTCCCATTGGGAAGCAACACATATTAAATAGTTGCTAAACCTTGGTAAATACACTTTTAATAATTAATTCTAGAAGTATTTAACTTGCAGTAATATACCGGATATTTCTGCGATATTGTAATCCATGGGATATTGCCAAGGGATTTCTCAGATTAACACATTTGGGTCCCCGAGTCCCATCTGTATACCTCTATCTGAATTAACAGCAGGTGATTCAACACATGGCTACCAGCCTCTGTGTGTCTGAGTGACCAATGATTTTATTACCATATCAGTGAGATCAAATCAGTGAAATGCATCAGCTGAGAAAATACTTAGTAAGGAATAAGACAGACGGTGGCTTACAAGCCAACCCGGGTTTTCAAAAATGATAACTACTGAAAAGAAAAATTACTTTTCCTGTTGAGATGTGTAAATATTATGTAGATATTCTAACTCAATCTCTATGATGGATGGTGCTCAATTGTAAACGTATTTCAGTAATGCCTTAATTTAATAGAATGGAAGATACACAAGATGTTGAAGGATCAAGGTGAGAATAAATTTTCTTGCCCAGAAGGTTTAGTCTTGTGCTAAAATCCACGGGATTCTTATTCTTCCTGCTTCATAAAAAAAAAAGGGGCGGGGGGAGGCACTTGCTTTCTTTCCTTCTTTAAAAAGATCTTGTGAATAACCAATTTGATAGTTCTATGCAGCCCATTCAGTTCTGTTTAGCCTTCTCCAACAGGACTATAGTTTTTCCCCTTCTCCCCTCCATTTTGTGCAAACTGCACTCTCATTGCTGTGTGTTAAAATTGAAGTCGTGACCTTTGTCTTGAGCAAAACAGGCCACTTCCCTACCCTGACTGACAGAGACTGCAGACTGACCACCAGATGGTGCTACAGAGCAGGAAGCAACTCGGGGCTCAACGCATCCTTGGAGTTCAAGGACTGCATCGTAGACTCTCTAAACATGATCTTTAAGTCTTCTTGTCAGTCAGATAACTCACTGAGTAAGGATCTCTCCATTCCCCGTTTATTCCTCTATTCCCCTTTAAATTTCATAAATGTGCTCTACATGGTCTTAAAATAGCGTGGCTGTCCCCTGCACCACCATTCTCCAACCGGTTCCTTCAGGACATTGTGGGTTACCTGTGACACATGGACTGTGCCGGCAGCCCTTTCACTCACAAAGAGGTATCCTGTTTCCAGCACTGGCTAAAGAGAGCATGATGGTGTTTTAGTAATGATAAAAATTAAACATTTTCTGGAGCCATTATAGTCGACAAATGTTAATGCAGTTTACTTTTTTAAAGATGATGGATAGACGGGGGAAAGTGCCCATAAATTACTAAAGGCAAAAAACATTCTATTAGCACACAGTGTATTTTGCAATATTTGTTAGTCTGTGTTTTACTGGGTTTACTGGGAGGGATTTTTAATTTTCTGAAAGCTTGAGTTTGTGTGTGTGTTTTAAAATACCTGTCTTTGTCTTTCTCAGTTCAAGGGGGGATATTTTTAACACGAGTCATTTAGGAAATGTAATTCTAATGTAGTATAGCTATAGGTTTCAATTAACATTCTACCTTTCTGACAGCCTTTACATTACATGTTTTATGAAATCATTAACTATTGTCATGTTTCTATTATGATACTATTAGGAAATAAAGAGACTTATGTAAATGGAGATGTAAAAGAAATGTATGACAGTCACTCGGAGCAACATCTGTGCACTATCATACATGCTCACACTAATTTTCTAAAGATTGTTCCATTCATTACAGAGCATTGTTAGTTGCAGTGGCACAACCCTTATTTCCATGCATTTAGGGAATGAGGCAGAGAGTGGGTAAATGAGAGCCTAATCAATACCACTTTTCATTTTGCATCTAATGTGCTGCCTTTCCCTTTCTTTTCCTCATGCACAAATCCAAAAAAGATCCTGACGTTACAGTCATAAAATGTAATTCTTCTGCAGAAACACAGACAATAATGCTTTCTGTATTCAGGCGTATTGCATATTCTAATGGCATTTGGCTAAATTGAGTATGGATTTAACATCAAAGGCTTCATGAATTTTTCAAATGAGATATTAAAGTCAATATTTCAAGTGAAAGATATTTCAATTTAGTTGCATACACAACAATAAAAAACTTCTACAAGGTAGAGGTACTAGTGGCTATAGCAGTATTAGTTCATTCAAGAAATTATTAGTTTATAAGAAAATCAAACACAAGGTTGTGATATGGCAACGACTCTGAATAAATTAGACTAAGCGATATGCACTAGTGTTCTTTATCTCTTGCAGGCTGAAGCAGCACACTTGCCACTGGCATGTTCAGGGAGCCTGGCTGGTTTTTTTGTTTTTGTTTTTGTTTTTTTAAAACCCGTTGATTAGCATGAAGATTTGCATTGCTATTTCATAAATCTCCTTATTTTCACTTGCACAAGTAGAAGGCTTAGGGTATGTGGAAAAAGAGCTGTTTTTCACCTTGCACCTAAATGGATCTTACTTCAAGGTGTCAATATCTAAAGTGGGTCTTACTCAATGATGCTAAATGTTGCTTTTCAGGCAGGTTAGAGGATGCTCAGATTCAGTGTCTGTAGAGGTGCTGCAGACTTGCCGACAGCCATCCATATCATGACAGATTGCCGAAACTTTCCAACAAACATGCAGGCTTGGATTTCTAGAGTACCTTTCCATTGGAGAACTCAGAGTCCATCCACACACATTGTCTCATCGATCTAACCGAATTCCCAAAGAGGCAAGGAACCTCAGAGGGTACTGTCATCCTCTCTTTACAGATGGGCAAATATAAGGCACAAAACACAAAAGCGACTTGCTTTCCTGCTTGCCGGTGGCCTACAACGGATCCTTTCATAGCAAGGTACGCACTAAAACTGGAACCAGAACTGCATCTCCTGGTTTCCAGACCAGGGTCTTAAGTGCTCAACTGCTATCCCTCCTCTTTAGTCATGATGAGAGCAGGTTGGTCTGTTTTGGTTTTGGTTGGTATTATCCTTTTGGCTCTGCTCTGTAGACACACAGAAAGGCATTTTTCTGTACAACAGTCCCCATATTATCTCTTTGTTTTGACTCTTATGACCTTACAGTGCCTTTTATCCAGTACTTCCAAACCCTGCAGAAGTTTAATCATGAATTAACTCTCAACCTCAGATAGGCCCTCTGTTAATTCACAGACTTTTTAGGTAATGAGTAAAACAACTCCCAAATCCATACCAACCTGGAAGAAATGACCACCTCATGAAGATGCCACACAGCCCACCCAGCTGACCTGTATGCAAAAACCCTTTCTTAGAGCTCATCACTACGCCCCACTCCAAACAATGCAAATGCACTCCCTCAGCTTCCTTCTTGTTAACCCATCTGCTACCAGTATGTTATTTAAGCCAACATTATTGCCAGAATCCCTCACCTTACTGACATCTCTTAAATAAATATGGCACTTTAAAGGCCCAGCCACCTTGAAGATTTTATTCTGTAATCTGAAGGATGGTTGCCCATTTTTGAAGCAGGAAAAACCCTGACTTCTTTAAATATTCTGTAATGAGGAAGGTGCACCCATAATGCAAATGCTTTTTTTTTTTTCATGAACAAAAAAATGAAGCCATTGCTTCTTGCTATATTTCAAAGGATGCAGAGTCCCTTAGGACGGTGTTTTTCACTGGCCCACAACACGTGTACCCACAAAACAGTCACTGAAGTTATTTCAGTTAATACGGATTCGCAAGACAGGACTTATTTTGCAATTGCATTGCATGAGCTATTTTTCAGTTATACACATATCCAACCCACTTCAAACAACAACAACAACAACAAAAGCCTCCAGAAGTTAAAGATTGTTTCTTTGCTTCATTACATCTAAATGATCCGACTCATTTCAGTCTCCATTCTCAAAACTCCCTCCCTCCTTTGATTCCCGTTTCCTTTTAAGGAAAAACAAAATAGAACAAAGCTACAATTCTACGCTCATTTTAAGGTTTTCAGTTATAACAGTTCTCCTGGGCATGACTATTATATATTGGCTTCTTTGGAAAACTGGTGATCTTTTGATGTTGATCATTTCTTTATTTAAACGGTAAAAGGGAGCTTTGTGGAGATATAGACTCGGTCTCTACCTGAGGCCTATATTAAATAGCTCAGCCCAGGCCATGACTGAAAATGGAGCCTGTGGACTCAAACTATTCCCTCATCGGCCCCTGCCCACATCATAAAACCAGGAAGCTATTTGGCACAGAAGAAAAGAGAAGGGAAAACACAAGAACTAAAAGCTAGGGCCGACCACGTACCTAAGGGCCACGGATATAAACACAGAAGGAAGTGTTAGCTTAGCTCTAGAAGGTGGCAAGGGGGACATCAGAGGTTTATGTGATATTCAGTGTTCATATTCCTAAAAGAAAGTGCACATTTTAAAAATTTCACTGCACATCTGTGCATTGCTACATTTTTAAGGGCCTGCTAGGACTGGAATTACAGGAGATTTGAAGCTCACAACCGAGTAGCTCTGGCAAAGCTGCATGGGGGAGGAAGGCTACTGAAAATCATGGGGGGAAAAGAGAAAGCGTCTGCCAAAGAAGAACATTTAAAAAGGGTTCTAGCCGAGGAAACTGTCAGCTTTATATATGGCAACTTGAAATGGAAAAATTGGTAGTGCCACTGAACCTGAACAGCAGCTGTGAAATCAGAATTTACTCCCTAATCTGAATTAACTAATCAAAACCAGGTCACTCCTCCGCCTGCCTGCCTGCCTTCCACTACCCACCGCATCGCCCTGGGTTATTTGTCATGACCAATCGCCTTCTGCAGCAAAATAAAGAAAGAGCAACAGAGCCACAAACACTAAAGGTCAAAGTTTTCTCGCAAGACCCAACGCACCTCAGAGTTATCAATGGCGGAAAGAGCATATCGTCTTTTCACCTAGGTGGTGCATACATGTGGTTAAAAAAAAAAAAAAAGCGAGTTTACATCCTCATCACCAATCGATTCAAATCGAAACCCAGAGTGATTTTAAAATGATGACGTCTGAGCTCTGAGCTCCAAAGAGAGCTAAAAGGTAAGGATTGAATAAAGCAAAAGGGCCCCTGTACTGGTAATTTTTAAAAATTCAGATTAGATTATCATCTAATTTCATATACAAGCTCTTTTCGATCAAGCATAAGCGTTTAGTAAAATTGTATGGGTAAATTATCCAAAGAAATACATTAAAGCGTGTACACTAGCCAAAGCACGATTCGAAGCTCTTATTAACTGGTGATTATCTACACTGATCCACATTACCATTCAGTTGCAGATGTTACTGACATTAAGATGTATGATGCAGAGGCTGGAGAAAGAGCCCATTTAAGACAGGTGAATACTTAATAGTAATTCAACATACGCCGCACAAAATGTCTTTCACCCGAGTTCAAGGATTTTCTCTTTCTTCTCCTTGCTATTTTATATGAATGTTTATAAATAAAATGAGAAATGAAACTCCATTTGGTAGCCATTGGACTTGCTCAAGTTTAATGGCCATTTAAAGCTTTGCAATTTATCATTTTAGTCTTCTTTCTGATTTGGCTTGATTTTTATTATTATTTTTTTTTATCTTCCTCTCTTCTGAGTCCTCATGGAAGATCCAGATTTTAAGTATGCAGATAAAATTTATCTGACATGGAACCACGGTTTATTTTTCAGTTTCAGTAACTCCCCAGCTGATAATGCAATAGTAAAGCGACTGTCCCCTGGACACAGAACAGACCCTTTGGTGCCTGTAGAACCTGCCTCTTTCCTATTCAACTGCTGAGTGTTACAGGAGGATCCATCCCCTGCCTTCATTCCTGCTCCACAGTCCCGGGGCAGATACAGACTTTGATTTCTGCTATACATTTCTAAGTGCAATAGAACATCCAACAGCTCATTTGAGATGCTTTTTTTCAAGATATTTTATAGGAAAGAAAACTTAGATATGCCAGTAAGAAATAAAGAGATTCATGGGGAGGCAAGCCAACACAAGTGAAAAATCTTGAGTACAAGTAATCAAGTTAATCTCCCTCTCACTGTCTTTCATAAACAAATGCCAATTGGTTACTAATTTTATATGCACGTTATATTCACACAAATTATTAGTAGTTAAAAAACTGCAAAAGTGACAAATATTTCCTCCACACTGTTTCCTCTTATCTGTACAGTTCCAAATTTAAATGTACTACTGTCTCAGATACCCTGTGCCGAAACTGCG
>JAQZBX010011177.1:26926-43262 GCA_029593785.1 Cabassous unicinctus | reverse complement strand
GAGATCATAATTTGGTTCCTACCACTAATAAAGGGTTCACCCAATAACCATAGTCACTTAGCTGCTTCTCTTTTGTATTAATACACTTCAATTATTTAGTTTTTAACTATTTTTCAATTTCCTGACATAAAGTAATCTCTTAAAGAATAACATACTAATTAAGAAATTTTCTTTACCTTTTACAATTAACTTAAAATACGTTTGTGGATTATTTCTGTCATTTTTTTTTCAGTAAAATAATTTCCTTGTGTGAACTGGTATACTTAGACAAAGGGGTACACAATACCTATTTAGAAAAGTTTATTCAACATTATTCCTGCATCACACTATAGAAAGAAAAAACTTAATTTTCCCTGAAGGCACCCTATCATCTCACATGATCTATACTCTAAACGTTTTTTTGCATTAAAAATACAGAATATGAAATTAGTAAAATGTAACATATAAAACTTCATGCTGAGCAAAAATAAGTCCACAATGGGTTACCATATATCCACAGAATAGTTCCCACAGTATTTAAGATGTTTCCTATGTAAATCATATTTGTATGCAGTTTTTAGAACCATATTTAACTATATTTTACAATTCATTAACTGTAGGCATCCACATTTTTCTTCCATCACATAATCTGTTCCTTTGATTTGGGTTGCCAATATCTTCTAGGATCCATGACAAACAGGAAAAAGAAAGAAAAAAAAAAACCCAAAGGAGTTATTTCTCAAGATTTGAGAAATCTGGTCCACCTTCAGTGTAGTTTCCTGAGATTTCTGCTCCACTAAAGTCAAAACCAGGATTTTCTTTCTGGAATCTCTCCAAAGTAAGTTTTCTCTGCATTTGGTCTTGCACCCAAGGGTCAGCTACATATTCAGACTCTAGAAGAAGGTCCAACAGTTCGCTGTTGTCTCTTTGTCTTTGTAAGAACAATACGGACCATTTTTTCTGTCCTCTAAAGTCCATGTTCCCTCATTAGCTATTGTAGAATCGAAGAGTTTAACCCTTGAGGATCTCCCGGCCACCCACGGCTAGCGCCACATGCCGGCTCTGCAGGTCGCACTGCATATCCTGGGCGCAAGTGCCTGGAGGAACATGAACTTCAATGAATACCTCCTCCAGGGTCTGATACCACTGGCCCCATGGCGTCCCACACGGAACCACCCCGCTGCGCTCCTCAAACGGGGCGGACATACTCCACTTGCCTCCCGGCTGCCACCGCACCCAGCTAGCAGCGGACGCTCGGAATCCACACGCTCAGGCTATCCCCCGTATTTTTTATGTAACATTTATGTAATCAAAAGCTTTTTTAAAATTTAAAAAATAAAAAGTAAAAAACAAAAATAAATTAAAAATTAAAAAATGGAGTTGTATAAAACATTATATATATAATGTATTGTTAGGCCTATAACATAGCAATATAATATATTTGCCAATAACAGCAAAACTGTATTGTGTTAAGAAAATTACTCCAGTTGGCAACTCACACCAGAAGAAAAACTGAAGAGAACCAGAAAGTAGAAACAAGAAGGCTAATATAAAAAATAAGCTATTAATACATAATTTCTCTCCTTTCTTCCCTCAGCTTCTTTAAAAGACGTGAAATTATGTAAAGTAATAATTAAATAATGTACTGGTGAGTTGCTAACATTTATATATGTGATATTTATAACAATAATATCACAAAAAGGGGAAAGGGGAATAGAACTACAGAGGAGTAATATTGCTCTATCTCACTGGAATTAAGTTAGCATAAATCTGAAGCTGATTCTGATCAGTTAAGATGTACATAGTAAGCCTTAGAGCAACAGTTAAGGAAATAACTCCAAAAAAAAAAGTGAAGAAAATCAATAAAGAAATTTAAATGCTACATTAGCATTTAAATGTAGCATTTAATTTTTGAATCTTTAATCTCTCCTGCAGATTCAAATATACAAATACTTGGAAAGTAGTAGGATAGAAAAAGATAAATCATGAAAACAGCAACCACAAGAGAGCTGAAGTGGCCATACTGATATCAGGCAGAATAGACTTTTTTAAAAATGTTACTAGATATAAAGAGGGACATTTTATAATGATAAAAGGGCCAATGCATCAGGAAGGTGTAACAATTATAAACATATATGCACCTAAGAACAGAGCACCAAAATACCTAAAGCAAAAATTGACAGAAATGAAAGAAGAAATATACAATTCAACAATAATAGTTAGTCTTCAATAATTCACTTTCAATAATGGATATAACAACTAGGGAAAAGATCAACAGGGAAACAGAAGACTTTAACAATACTGTAAACTAACTAGATATAACAGATAGCTATTTAGCACTCTATCTGAGAATAGCAGAATGTATATTCTTCTCAAGTCCACATGGAACATTGTCCGAGATAGACTATATGCTAGGCTATAAAACAAATCTCTCTAAATCTTAAAGGACTTCAATAATACGAAGTATGTTCTCCAATCACATGTGAATGACATTAGAAATCATTAACAGAAAGAATTTGGAAACTCACAAATGTGTGAAAATTAAACAACACTTTCCAAAATAACAAATGTATCAAAGAAGAAATGAAAAAGGGATATCAGAAAGTACTTTGAGATGAATGAAAATGAAGACACAACATATCAAAACTTATGGGACGCAGCTAAAGTAGAGCTGAGAAGGAATTTTATACCTATAATGCCTATACTAAAAAAGGAGAAAGATCTCAAATCACTAACCTAACATTCCACCTTCAGACAATGGGGAGAAAGGGGCAAACTGGACCTAAGGAAGGAAAGCAAGCCTAAGGAAGAAAAGAATAAAGGCTAGAACAGAGATAAATGAAATAGAGGATAGAAAAACAATATAAAATCAGTGCAGTCAAAACCTGGTTCATTGAAAAGATAAACAAACTTCATAAACCTTAACTATATTGACCAAGAAAAAAGAAAGAAGTCTTAAATTACTAGAATCAGATATGAAAGAGGGTATGTTACTACAAACCTTACAGAAATAAAAGAATTATGAAGGAATACTGTGAGCAATTACATGCCAATAAATTAGATACTTAGATGAAAAGGACAAATTCTTAGAGAGATACAAACTACAAAAACTGACTCAAGAAGAAATAGCCAATCTGAATGCCTATAACAAGCATAGAAATTAAATTAATAATCAAAAACTCCCACAATAAAAAGTACAGATCCAGATGGCTTCACTGATGAATTCTACCAAACATCTAAAGAATAACTAATACCAAGTCTTCACAAAGTCTTCCAAAAAATAGAAGAGGAGCAACGACTTCCCAACTTTATCTATAGGGTCAGTATTACCTGGACACCAAAATCAAACAAAGATATCACAAGAAAAGAAAACTAAAGACCAATATATCTTACTGTCATGGATGCAAAAATCCTCAATAAAATACTAGAAAACTGAATCCAGCAATGTATAAAAATAATTATGTACAATGACCAAGTTGTACCCTGCCATGATTAACACACTCAATAAACTAGGAATAGAAGGGCACTTCAACCTGATAAAGGGCCTCTATAAAATCCATAACTAACATCATACTTAATGGTGAAAGGCTGCATGGTGAATGTTTTCCCTTAATATCAGAAGCAAGACAAGGATGTCCCATCTTGTCACTTTTATTCAATATTATACTAGAGGTTCTAGCCATGACAATTAGGCAATAAAAGAGATAAAAGACATCCAAATAGGAAAGGAAGAAGTAATACTATCTTGATTCACAAATGACATGATCTTGTATATACAAAATCTAAAAAACTATCAGAACTAATAAATGAATTCAGCAAGGTTCCAAGATGAATAAGCAATATATAAAAATAATTTGTACTTCTGTATGTTTGCAATGAACAGCCTGAAAATGAAATAAAAAAAACAATTCCATGTAAATAACATAAAAACAATAAAATATTTAGGAATAAATTTAACAGATGAAGTGCAAAACCTACTCTCTGAAAACTATAAATTGTGTTGAAAGAAATTAAAGAAGAACTAAATAAATGGAAAAATAGCCCATATTCATGGATCAGAAGATTTAATATTTTTAAATGGCAATACTTCCCAAATTAATCTGCACATTCAATACATCTGTATCATCATCCTGATTGGCTTCTTTGTAGAAATCAAAAAGCTGATTCTAAACTTTATGTGGAATTGCAAGGGACCTCGAATAGCCAAAACAATCTTGAAAAAGAATAATAAAGTTGGAGGATGCCTACTTCCCAACTTCAAAACTTACTACAAAGCAACAGTAATCAAAATATGTGGTACTGGCGCAAGCACAGACACATAGATCAACAGAATACAATTGAGAGTACAGAAATAACTCCCCACATTTATGGTCTATTGATTTTTTTGCAAGGATGCCAAACCCATTCAATGAAGAAAGATTTATTTTTTCAACAAATGGTGTTGGGCAGCTGGATAGCCACATGCAAAAAAAATGAAGGCAGTCCCTTACTTCACACCATATAAAATAATTAACTCAAAATGGATCAAAGAACTAAATGCAAGAGCTAAAGACCTAAATTCAAGAGCTAAAGATAGAAGAAAACATATGGGTAGATCTTCCTAACTTTGAATTTGCCAATGGATTCTTAGTTATGACACCAAATGCATGAACAGCAAAAGAAAAAAGAAGATGAATTGGAATTCAACAAAATTAAAAAGTTTTGTGCTTTAAAGTATACTATAAAAAAAGTGAAAACTGCCCATAGAAAAGGAGAAAATATTTGCAAGTCATATACCTGATGGGGACTTTATTTTATATAAACAACTCTTAAGCTCAATAATAAAATGTCAAATAACTCAAATTAAAAATGGGCAAAGGATCTGAATAGACTTTTCTTCAAAGATAAAAGAATGGTCGATAAGCATATGAAAAGAAGCTCAATATTATTAGTCATCAAGGAAATGCAGATCAAAACCACAATGAGATGCCACTTCACAACCACTAGGATGGCCATAATCAAAAATTCATATACCAACAAGATTTGGTAAGGATATAAAGAACTCGAAACCCTTATGCACTGCTTATGGCCATTTAAAATAGTGTAACCATTTTGGCAAAGAGACTGGCACTTCCTCAAGTGGTAAAACCTACCATTACTATATGACTCTGCAATTCTACTCCTATGTATATACCTAAGAGAATGGAAAACACATGTCCCCACAAAACTTGGTATGTTTATAGTAGCATTATTCATAACAACCAAAAGGTGGAAAAACCTAAATGTCCATCAACTGATGAATGGTTAAACAAATGTAGTATATCCATATAGCAGAATATTATTTGGCCATAAAAAGGAATTAAGTGGTGATACATTTTACATGCATGAACCTTGAAAACATTATTAAACATTATTTTCATGAAAGAAGTCAGTCACAAAAGGCCACATATTAAGTACTTCCATTTATATGAAATGTCCAGAATAAGCAAATCTATAGACGCAAAAAGTAGATTAGTAGTTGATTAGGGCTAGGAGAAACAGAGGGGAGAAGAGGGTGATAGCGACAGAGCTTCTTTTTGTGTATAGAGTTTCTTTTTGAAGTGATGAAAATGTTCTAAAATTTACTTTGGTGATGGTTGTACATATGTGTGAATATACATTAGGACCTCATTTTATATGAACTCAACACCCATGAATTCAAGTGTCCATGATTGACGATCAAAAAATAAAGGGAGAGAAAAAGAAAGAATTAAATTTTTAAAAAATTATTTCTATCATTAATTTTGTTTACTTATTGTTACTAGAATATTTATTTGCCTAATTTATTAAAAATGTGTGCTAGGTATACTTGTATAAGAAATATTTATTAAACAATGGGGTTCACGATTATGCATGATTTTCAACTTACACAAAGGGTCTTGCAACGTCATGTAAAACAAGGTTCTACTGTACGAAAAAAGTAGTGACTTGTGCACTATAAACGGGTGAATTGTAAGGTATGTGAATTATATCTCAGTAAAGCTGATATTTAAACAAATTAGCAACTCTTTATGTATTCCCTTTTTCTTATATATACCTTCCTGGTGCTCATCATGCCTTAGGTCAGATTCCCAGAAAGCAAAGGCCGAGTTCAGAATTCAAGTGCGTACAACGTATTGAGGCAGTATTCTCCAAGAAAAGTTATAAGGGCGTGAAAAGAGTAGTTAGGGGAGAGGAAATAGTGAAGCAAGGATAAAGTCTAGTTTTAGCCTGATCCATGGGGGCTCTGAAACATAAATTGCCCCTGCAAACTGTCCCACTTTGAGTCAAGGGGGCCAGCCTTTTGTACCCCCCCTATTAGTCAGTCTGTGGCTGCAGCTTTGCCCTGGGTTTGGGGTTGTACCCTTTTTGGCAAGCAGGCTCCTGTCAGCTGAGAGAAGTTATCTAGTTGAAGAGAACAGCTATGGTCATAAGCAGCAAAACACAGTAGCTGGGGTATGGGTACCTTGGCCTGGTAAAAGGGGTCTGAGTGAGGTATCAACCAAAGCTACTAGTACCCCAAAAGAGTATTTAAGATAAAATAATGCATTGCAATATTGTCTGTAATAGCAAGAACCTAGATTTAATTGCCCAATGATTAAGGAATTATATGTTTAATCAAACAGCAGGATGCTATGTAGCCATTAAAGAAAATACTGTAGAAGACCATTTAGAGAAATGGAAATAAATTCCAGAAATATTGTTAGGTGAACATACTACAAAAGAACAATACATATAATCCCATTTTTATAGATGTAGCAATAAATATGTTTTATGTCCAGTCTTTTACCCTTTGGGGAAGGATACACACAAATAAATAAATAGTGGTTATTGCTCAGTGGCAGGATTCTAGCTATTTTTATTTTCTATATTTTGCTTACCTGTATATTACATTTTGTTTCGTATAAGAAAAAGTAATTTCAAATATTATACACCAACAATTCTCAATTTGAACTGAAATAATATGATCATATTCAAATACGGAAAGATTAAAGTAAGTGTAAGACTCTAAGAACAAATCCCGTTCTTGGGGAGGTCGCTTCCCCAACCTGCAGTGTGTGGTCTTACACTTTGCACACTTAATTTTGAGATTACACCTAGAGCTCATCTGACTGGAGCTCACCAACCAACAAGAGATGAATATATAGATCAAAATATGCAGATAGTAATTTTCAAAGGAGTAACCATGACATTCCAGTAACCATTCCATTCGTAACTCATTCACAGCCCCTTGTTCCCAAGGTCAGGTACCTGAGATGACCTGTAAGTTAACAGACAGTTGTTTGGTGAGGATAGGAAGCAGATTGTCTGAGGAACTATTTCATGTTGTATGATGAGACTTGATGAACCACATTGGACACAACAGTATCTCACTGCTCACTGCACCCATAGAGGATCTGTCCAGCACCCCTGGCTACAACTGATTGGATGAAGGGTGTGCACCTGACTCAGGAGTAGCATTCCACACACTAGTCAGGAGCAAAAAGGTGAGCTGGTCCAAGTTGCCTCTCAGAAATTTAAATTTGCCATTACTTATATAATCATGTTCTAGTGAGTTGGAGCTGGAACGAAGCCATGAAATTGTGTCAGGGCCATGGTGGGGCATGGAAAGCCAATGTTATGAGACAAAAACCCCAAAGAGAGAACAACATATCATGAACCAAGACACTATACCAGCCCACGAGAGAGGAAGAAAATCCCCTCTGGTCTCTAAAAAGACCACAATTCTTGCCTGAATTCCTTTATCAGTGCACAAATATCCCCATGAAAAGCCCCAGGTGAGCAGGATCTTGAGTGAACCTCATCCTTACACCAAAAGAACTTCATTACACAGCACTAACCCCTGACTCATAGCACTGTGTGACCAGAAGCCTTGAGTCTGCCATATTCCATATTTCTCGGGGGCCAATTTGGATTAATTCTCCCAAAAGAAGGGAGTAGAGAATGATGATGGTGTTAGTATTATACTGACCTTGGATCTCAGTGCTTCTTTGCATAATGGTTTTCTCCCTGCTGTAGACTGTAAGCTCCTGAAAGCAGGAACATCATCTGGTTTTACATATCAGTGTACACTCAGCATGGTGCCAGCACATAGAGCCCATCCAAAAAATATTTGTTGAATGGAGGAATCAACAAATCACTTTAACACGTTATTTATGTAAGTTTCACAGCAGCCCTGTCAGCAATCTGTCTCCTAACCATAGCTTATTATAATTCTATTGTCTATTAACCCATGTAATATTATTCATTTTCTACCAGTTTTATCTGAACGGTTAAATCAAGAGCAAGAATGATACTGATTTATTGTATTTTAATTAGTACCTACTGTTGTAGAGAGAAAGAGAACAAAAAAATCTCTTGCTTAAAACCACAATGAGATTCCATTTCACACCACTAGAAAGGCTCCTATTTGAAACAAAACAGAAAATTATAAGTGTTAGAGAGGATGTTGAGAAAGAGGAACACTCATTTATTGCTGGTAAGGATGTAAAATGATGCAGATGCTGTGGAAGACAGTTTGGGAGTTCCTCAGGAAGCTAAATATAGAATTACCATATGACTCAGCAACCCCGCTACGAGGTATATACCCAGAAGAATTTAAAGCAGGGACTCAAACAGATATTTGCATACTGATGTTCATAGAAGCATTATTCACAATTGCCAAAAGATGGAAGCAACCCAAGTGTCCATCAACAGATGAATGGATAAACAAAATGTGGTATATATATATACAATGGAATACTATTCAGCTGTAAAAAAGAATGGAGTTCTGATGCATGCATCAACATGGATGAACCTTGAGGACATTATGCTGTATGAAATATGCCTGACACAAAAGGACAAATGTATGATCTCACTGATATGAACTAAATAATTAAGCAAGGGGATGGATATTAGGAGTAGAGAATGGGTAGCTGATACTTAATTTGTACAGAATTTCTATTTAGGTTGATTGTAAAGGTTTGGAAATGGATGGTAGTGATGGTAGCACATTATTGTGAGGGTAATTAACAGCACTGAATTATATAGGTGAATATGGTTAAAGGTGAAACTTTAGGTCAGATATGTTACTAGTACAAAAATTAAAAGATAAAACATAGACACAGTGAACTGTATTGTAGATGATGCACTATAGTTAATAGTACAAGATAAGAATGTTCTTTCATGAATTATAACAAATGTACAATATTATTCAAGGTGTCAATAATAGGGTGGGTATGGGAAAAAATACACCTAATGTAAACTATGGCCAATAGTTAATAGTACTATTTTATTAATCTTTCATCAAGTGTAACAAAGGTAACTACTGTTCAAAAAATAGCACAATTATTTTTAAAAGTGTTATCATCAATTGTAACAAATGCTCCACACCAACACAAGGTGTTGGTGGTTGGGCAGTGTATGGGAATCCTGTATTTTATGCATGACTATTTTGTAAACCTACAACTTCTCTAATTAAAAAAAAAACTCTTGCTTATATACATTGTTCTAAGCTATTTTCATTACTCTAATATTCCTATCAACACATGAAATAATATTACGCTATCATTTTATAAACAAAATCCAGCAGAGGAGTTACATCGCTAGAAAGGGATGAAACCAGGATTCAAATACAGGTCAGATTCCAAAACTAAAATTCTTTCCATTTATCTTGTGCTGTTTACAGGGACCTTAGAGATCATCTGATTTGCGCTTTTGTTTCACACACAGGGAAACTTACAGAAGTCAAAGTAGAACTCCCAATTCCTTATTCTTTGAGAGTTGTGAAGACATGGATACCATTGTTCTCCTTCTGGTGAGGACAAATAGAAGCATAAAAGAGGCTAAGGCCAAGAAAATTCCTTCTTTGGAGTTACTGCAAGTATTCTGGTCCTTTGATTTCTTATCCAGATACTAGTACTGCTTATTCCATTTTACTCTCTATTGCAGTGGCTTCATTTGACCATGGTAGAAAAATAATTTAAATCTTATTAACTACTGTTCATTTTTCTTATGCTACACTTGGATGGATGGATGGATGGAAGGAAAGAAGGAAGGAAGGAAGGAAGGAAGGAAAGAAGGAAGGAAGGAAGGAAGGAAGGAAGGAAGGAAGGAAGGAAGGAAGGAAGGAAGGAAGGAAGGAAGGAAGGAAGGAAGGGAGGAAGGAAGGAAGGATAGATGGAGGGAGCATGGGAGGGATTGATGGGTAGATGGATGGGTAGATGAATGAATGGATCAAATAATCAATAATATCTTTCTGTTATACACATACAATTTTCCTCCCAGGGAAGTTTCTATATTTTATATGATCAATTTCTTCTCATTCAAACAAAAACAAATTTGAAATCATTTGTAGAGTTCACTAAAGCCATACATTGTAATCTATATACCACCTTACTAAGTTAAAGCCATAAAGAGCCTCCATTTCCTAAGTCTCAGTCCATCTGGGGAATTAAACTCTTGTTATATATTAAATCTGAGTCAACATGAAAAGTCCTAAACCTGCCATTGATGTGCACTCATGATCCCTGTTCCTTTCAAAGGAGATGGAAGTGTGGACCCCTTCCAGTATTGGGTCCTGAGTGTTGATTTCTAAAACCCTAATAACAAGACCACTAAGGTCATCTCATGCTGATTACATTAATTTTACATACTTTAGGTCCTCTAGTGATTTAAAGTCACACCAGCAGGACAGCAATGGCACTGAATTTCATAGTAACTTGGGGTTTTCTAAATTCCGATTTGCATTCATTACCAGTGATACCCTTGCACCAGAATTCAGCACAGGAAATACCCAAAGACAACATCTCTGCTTCCATGTCCATGCTGACTAAGCAGCGTAGGTAAGTGCTGGACCATGTCCATGTTTAAGTTCTGCAAACCAGGCACAAACTGTTCTCTAGGCACACGGGGATTCTGAGATACCTCATGCCTTTACTTGCAAATAGGCAGGCTGCACACACACACACACATACACACACTCAATCATACCCATTAGATTTAAGCACACTGTGGTAACCTACTGTCTCTTGGAGATTTCCTTAAAACATTCTTGGTGCTACCTAGCATAGTAGAAAGAGAGCTAAACTTTGAAGTCAGACATTTGAATTCAAATCCAGGCTCTGTCATTGACTAATTGTGTTTACTACTGAGCTGGGACAAATTGCTAAACCTTTTGGTTCCTTGTTGTTGTTGTTGTTTTCATTTGTAGAATAAGGACAATAAAGGCATTATCTCATAATACTATCTTATGGATTAAACAAGATAAAGTAGATAATGCTCCTAGCAAAACACCTAGTAGGTGCTCAATAATTTCAGGTCCCATTATCTAAGAAGCATGTGAGAGATTCTACTAAGTTCTCAAAGGTAAGTAGGCCATGAACTTGTGTTTGAAAAAAAAAAACAGTGAAGAAGAAAAGGAGGAAAAAACATATAGCACATGCCTGGAAAACAATATAGAGTATTTAGAAGCCCGGAATAAAATGATCTAAAATAAAAATAACCCGTAGCTATCTTCCCATGAAATTTAATTACAAGGCTCAGTTTGAGATGCATCTTTCTTAGGAATTTACCTCTTTGAGACATTTTGCTTTAAGGCCTGAATTTAAAGAGTTCATATTTTATAAACTTGAAAAGCATAGTGTAAACACCTCTTAAATTCAAACAGGAACACGTGCAATTTATCTGTAAACATTCCTTACAGATGGATCAAAGAGAGAAACTGTTCTACAGTCACAATATTGAAGTTAAAAGAAAACTATAAAAGAATATGAGAATGCCATGGAAGTGTTTTATTCTCCAGTTAAGTATGACATTTTTAGGGGATCATGTAACTATTAGACCAGGTGGTGGTTTGAGGCTCTGGTGAATCTTGCTGCACTCAAGCCTGGACTGACTTAAACCATGCCAATTAGATGAGTCCTCTGTCATTAAAAAAAAAAAGTTTTATAACTCCTAGAGGTTCACAAATCTAAATCTTAGCAACAAAATTCATAGAACAAGCTCTCTGAAAATTGTCTGAACTTGAGTGAAGCCAGTTGGACAACATAAAGTAACTGGTACCAGTACAGACATTGTTTAAAGGTCATTTGTCCTATAAACAAACTCAAGGAGCAAAACAAATTAAACCTTCTAGGCAGATGGCTGACTGCCGTCTTTGGGGTGCTTCCTGCTATACGATGACCTCACCGAGGGCAAACACGCCACGTGGAAAACCACTTGAACCACGCAAACCACGAACGGGGAACCCGAGGACATGGTAAAATGACTCATTTGCAAAATTATCATTGGGCATAAGCCTTAAATCTAAGCTAGAGTTTGATAATAAAACAAGTCAAATAAATCAAATAAATTTCATTAAAATTGTCTTAGTTTTCTGGGGCTGCTTTAACAAGGTTCAAATGGGGTGGCTTAAAACAACAGAAATGTATTCTGGAGGCTGGAAGTCTGAATCAAGGTGTCAGCAGGGTCATGCTTCCTCTGAAGTCTGCAGGGTTGTGGCTGCGGCTTCCCAGCAATCCATGGCATGATTCAGACTCTGCCCCCATGGCATGGCTGTCTTCTCTCTCAGTCTCACTGTTATTTGCTTATTTCCTCTTCTCATAAGGACCAGCCATATTGGATTAGGACTCACCTATCCATTTTGGCCTCATTTTAACTAATAACATCTTCAAAGATCCTATTTACAAATAGGATCACATTCCCAGGACAGGGGTTAGGACTTGAACTTATCTTTTGGAAAGATACAATTCAATCCATAACATAAGCAAATAAATAATGGGCATGAAGGTCACTCATGAAGTAAGACATTTTTAAAGGTCTGTATACCCTGAAAGACCTGACACTGCCAGAGGTAAGTCCTGGGTCATGTCGTATAGTGCCAAAATTTCTCTTCCCTCCCATCCCTCCTTGGTGGGATAGTGTCCTGAGAAAAAAGAAAGCTAACCGTGGAAGCTGAAAATAGAAACAGGGATTTTTACCATTCTGGATTTTAATAGTGAAATTCCATCAAATCCAGGAAAAAACACTCTAAAAATCAGATACTCAGTAAATGATAGGAACACATTTCTAGAATGACAGTAATTATCTTATTACAAGTAATTAAAACAACTAATATCTGTATTTTGCATCACACTTTATAACCTACTTTCACATTCATAATCTTCTTTAAGCCTCCTAACAACTCCATGCATTCAGTGTGATTGTTCCAACTTTACAGATCAGGAAATGGAAGCATGAAAGAGTAAATTAACCCCATCAAGATTAGGCAGCTGCTCAATAGCCAAGTTAACATTTTATGTTGTTTTTTCTATTCTCACAAATACACTTGAATGGCATAGATATGATATATAATAATTTTATTTAAAAATACCATAGGATAAAAATAAAATCTTAAATATTGACACAAAGTATAATAAAAGTACAGAGATGATCAGTTCTTTAGAGAAAAGTGACCATGAAAGTCCAGCAAAAAGCAATTGTTATTACTTATTAAGAGAAAATAGTTTTTCTCATGGAATACTGAATTTACTATAATATTAATAAAGCTTTGGAAAACCCAAAGGATTGTTTATTGTGCAGAAGCAGTATGGATTACACATTACCACAGACACACTGGGAGTGTGCTTGTCTTGGTTGTTTGGCCCTTCTTTCCCTTTAATTAATTGTCTTTGCTTGGCCCAGTAATTATATTCTGAAGTTCCCTAGCCCAGGGAAGCTGATGTACCATGTAAGCTGATTTGAATAGGTTTTTCATTGTTTCTCATGAAGACATGATTTGTGGTTACAATGTTTTTCTTCACACAATGTTTTCACTTGACCAAATTCTTCCTTCAAGAAAAGCAAAATGCAGCCAAATTGCCAGCATTCTTCACCTCTGCCACCACTCAAGACAGTTTATTTGCAGGTTGCAATGAAGGCTCTTGTTAGCTGTTTTTCTCCAGAGCCTTGTCTTTAATCTAGAATACTTTATGGGTTAAGAACTAAAAGACATAATATCTCTAATGCTATCATTTGAATAATGCCCATCCTATAGCGTTTAGCGATAAGCTTGATACTTTATAATTTTCTCAAATTGTAATGTGTGACAGCATGCAAGTTTTTTTTTTTAATTATTCGATGAACAGTTTACAAAATCCCTCTCCACAATGCTGAATGAGCACCTAATGAGTTTCTCCTTAACTGAAATCAAAGTCACCTCCATTCCTGACTAATCAATGTAACTAAGGTCCCAGAATACTGAGTAAGCTCATTCAGATTCAAAAGACCCATTACAAAATTTAATTCTTTAGGCGGCTAACACCTGAGCAGAATCAGAGCTGCAAATGAGAGCATTTCCAAAAGGAGTTGAAGGAAAGGATGATGCACTCAGAGCGTTGGCTTCCTCATCCTTGAACTGAACCTAGGAGATGCCCAGACACCAGGGAGAAGGTAACAGCACTCAGAAAAGCAAAACCCATTTTTAAAAATACCCTCTGGCAACATAGATTCTGGAACCCAGAGGTGGCAGGAAGTGGCTGCCGAGAGCAGAAAGGGTTAGTTTCCATGGACAGAGTACAGGATGCAAGAAGCCATTTTCCCTCCTGACATTCCCTGGATGTTAAACTATCAGAGCCAACCCAGTACTAGCCAGCTGCAGTGGAGAGCCAACACTCACAAGATGTGCCAGTCCCTTCTCACAACCCCATCCAACCATACAGCCTGAATAATTGCAACTGTGGGAAGCATCTCTTAGAAAAGATCAGTGCCTGAGGCAAAGATATAGGGAAGTTCTCTGAGGGGCATGGTGAAGGGAGAGAGGTGTCACATAGAGGAAGCAAACCGAATTGTTAAACTCAAATTGTATACAAGAGTTTCTCTACCCTGAGGCATGCCCAAAGTGAGCAGAAGAAAGGAAATAATAAAGATAAGAGCAGAAATCAACGCAACAGAAAATGTAAAAATTATAGAGAAAAATCAGTGAAACCAAAAGTCAGTCAATAAAATTAATAAATGTTTAGCCAGACCAAGTAGGAACAAAAGACGGAAGACGAATTATCAACATCAGGATTGAAAAAGAAAACATAACTACAATTCCTACTCACATTAAGAAGGTCATATGGGGATATTATAAACTAAGTTATGGCAGCAAACTTGAAAACTCAGATGAAATCGTCAAAGTCTTTGTGTTTGAAAGATACAAAATACCAAAGTACTAAAAAAGTTGATAAACTGAATAGCTCAATATCTACTATCTATTGAATTTATACTTAAAAACTTCCCAATAAAGAAAACTCCAGACCCATATGGCTTTACTGTGAAGTCTACCAAATACTATGGAAGAAATACCAATTCTACACAAACTCTTCCAGAAAATAGAAGAGGGAACACCTCCCAACTATGAGGCCAGCATTCCCATGTCACCAAGCCAAAGAGATTACAAGAAAAGAAAACTACAGCCTAATAACACTTACTAGCATAGATGTAAAATTCATAACAAGATGTTATCTATAATATATAAAAATAATAATATATAAAATAATATATTAAAAAGAAAACAACATGACCAACTAAGGTTGTTTGGAGAAATGCAAGGCTAGTTTAACATTTGAAAATCAATCACTGCAATTCACCACAGTAACAGAAGGAAAAAGAAAAACCATAAGAGCATCTTAATAAGGACTGAAAAGCCATTTGACAAAATTCAACATCCATTTATGATTAAACCTTTCAGCAAACTAGTAATAGAAGAGAACTTCAATCTGATAAAGAACATGTGTTAAAAGGTGCTACTAACATCATAATTAATGCTGAAAGTCCAAATGTTTTCACCCTAAGATCTAACACAAGATATGGACGTCTGCTCTCACTACTTCTATTCAGCATTGTTTAAAGGTCCTAACAAGTGAAATAAGTTAAAACTACACAAATAAAAGACATACAGATTGGAAAGGAAGAATTGAAAGCATCTGTTTTTCTCAGATCATACCAACTGCTGGCAATAGGAACTTTCATACACTGCTGGAAGAAATGTAAAATGGTAACACTTCTTTGAAAAACAATTTGGTGGGGTTTTTTTTCTCAAAAATTTGACAGACACTTAGCATATACCAAGCCATTCTACTCCTAAGTATTTGCCCAAGAGAACCGAAAGCATATGTTTACAGAAAGGCTTGTATACAAATGTCCATTAGAACTTCCTTTGTAATAGCTAAAACCTAGAAACAACCCAAATGCCCATAAACAGGTGCATAGATAAACAAATTGTGGTTTATTCATGCTATATAATACTATGTGGCAATTAAAAGGAATGGCCTACTTAACCCTACCACGCCATGGATAGATTTCCAAATCGTTATGCTCAGTGAAAGAAGCCAGACCAAAAAAAAAAAAAAAAAAAAAA
>JAQZBX010011177.1:0-26826 GCA_029593785.1 Cabassous unicinctus | reverse complement strand
CAAAAATGTATAAAATTAGTGCCCTAATGAATGGTTAGTAGGATTATAAATTTATACAACCACCCTAATGAGCAATTTGACAGTATTTAACGGAATTGTGGATGTGTTTACTCTATATCCACTGTGGCAGTTTGGAGCTTTACACCAGAAAAACATTAACTTAATTCATTCCTGTGGCCATTGTAAGTAGGACCTTTTGAAGAACTTACTTCAGTTAAGGTGTGGCATAACCCACTTAGGATGGCTCTTAATCCAATTACTAGAATCCTTTATAAGCAGAATGAAATTTATACAGATACAGAGAAAGTCAAGGGAAGAAAGACACAGAAGGTCAATGGCACCTGGAAGAGAAGAGAAAGGCCAGGAGAGGCTGCCGTGTGCATTTCCATATGACAGAGGAACTCAGGACCAAGGATCACTAGCAGCCAGCCCCAGAATGCCAGTCTTTGGGGAGAAAGCATCACCTTGATGATGACTTGATTTGGAATTTTCCTAGACTCAAAACCATGGGGTAATAAATTTGCATGGTTTAAGCCAACCCATTGTATGGTATTTGTTCAAGCAGCCCAGGATACTAAAGCACCCACTAATCCTTCTCTTCAGGATTCTCAGAGAAACTGTTGCCTAAATCCATTGGGGACATATTTAAAGATATTCATCACAAGGTTCATCAGAAGATTGCAGTAGCAGAGATTGGAGGCCAAGTAAGAGCTGTCAAAGAATAGCTCAAAGATAGAGAGTTAATTATCAGTTCTCTCTTTTACATGTAACAACAACAACACAAAAATGGAGTGGTTTCATCTAACAAAAGAAAAACGGGATTTATATTGAAGAAGAGAATGGAGAAGGAAAATCTCTGGTAACTTTGAAAATAATAAACTGTGTTTTTTTTTCCTAGGTAAACAGCTGATGAGCTGCTGATGAACACAGATGTTAGCTAAGGTATTCTGTCCCTGGACAGCTGTTGGGTCATCAAAGAAAGTAATTTCAGTTTTTTATGGATTCTTCAGAAAACCTCATTTATTTAGCTATGATGTAGACACAACTGGTTGTCTGTAATATGCGTGTCAGTCATACTTCATGGCAGTTATGCCAGGTCTTGTACCATTTCCCTTATTAAAATTTCTTCAAGTCCATCACTAGAAGGATAGATAAATAAAATATGGAAAATATGATACTACATAGCAACCAAAAGCTGTAACCTAAATGTGTATATGTTAAGAGAAAAACAATAAGAAATAGAATTAAATGCATAGAAAATACCATGTGGATAAATTATGAATACATACACACAAAGCAATACTATATGTCTTTCAAGGTTATATCATGGATATATACTATACACATTAGATCGAAGGTGTATGGTGGGGGAGGGGAATGCAGTAGGATGGAGAATGAATGGGAGGAAATTTAAATAAAATAACACAAAACTAGATAGGCACTCAGCACAAACAGTGAAGAGAATGAACCATCAACAGAGAAGCTGTGATTAAATCAACACCTGAGATCCAAAACCCACACAAAACCAGAAACAAAAGGAAGACGGTTTCTGCCATGGCAAAGCAGGGATCTAGGCATTAAGAACAAAAAATAAGGGCTTGAGCATTAAGAAGAGAGGTGAGGTGGGAGTCTGCAGAGAACCCCCCTGGGAGAGCAATTGGAGAGGGGAAATGGTAAGGATTTTTGTAGACTGAAGAAAGGGGATGTTGTGGCAATTTATTACATAGATTTTAAGAGCATAGCTTTGGAGTCAGAAAAACATCCACCTACGAGGCTGTGTCCTTGGGTGAGGCACTTAGGCTTGCTCTGCTTCCAAAATGGCAGTTAATAATAGAATATATCTGAGAATTGTCACTGTCTGTGATGTCATAAATGCTAATAAATATTGTCATTACTTAAATTATTGGTGTTGTAGTAATATTATTAATATCAACCACTGTCATAAGATCAAGGTTGGAGAACACTGCACTGGTGTGCTTTCTGGACTACCACTCCTGTTTCCAAAGCCTTATCCAGATGCTCTTTGGTACACTGTATTCTGGTAAGAGATCACTCACATGATCACCTATGTTATCTACTTACAACATCACCACTGTAACTGTCTGCATTAGAAAAGCAGTGTAGTGAGTGAACTGTGTCATCCAAAAAGATATGTCCAAGCTCTAAACTCCAGTACTGTGAATGCAATCTTAGGTAGGAAAGGGGTCTTTGCAGATATAATTAAGGTACGATTCTTGAGATGGCGTCATCCTGGATTAGGGTGGTCCCTCAATACAATGATGGATGTCCTTATAAGGGGCAGGAAAGAAGACCCACAGAGACACACAGATGGAGAAGGCCATGTAAAGACAAAGGCAGAGGTTGGAGTGATGCATCTCCAAGTCAAGGACCATCATGGATGCTGACAACCACCAAAAGATAGGAGAGAGGAATGGAACAAATTCTCCCTCAAGCCTCCAGAAGGAACCAACCCTGCCAACACCTTGATTCCAGGCTTCTGGGCTTCAGAACTAAGAGAGAATATATTTCTGCAATTTTAAGGCACCAAGAGTGTTGTAATTTGTCATGGCAGTCCTAGGAAGTATACAAGCAGCATCAAAATCTGCCCTTGTGATAGAAAAGAAGGTCATTTGCTGTTCACGTAGCCTGTCAGCCAAGCGAGCACCAGGAAGTGCTGCTATGACCAGAAGGCCAAAGAAACTCCTCCTTGTTGCTCGAGGCCCATCTTTGCATTTCCTTTTCTCATTTCTCACTGCTAGTGATTCACAACCACCTAGAATCATCAACTAACTTCACTGCTTAGGCCATCTCAGTGTCAATCAGAGCAGGGAGAACAGATAATAATGAAGGTTAAAAAAGAAGAAGAAAGGGAGAGGAGAAATGATTTCTCCTTCCTCAGCTTTAGCATATCTTGATGTTTCATTCTAGAAACCCAATTTGCTATCATTAATATAAGTACCATATATTGCACATCTACTGTGTATCAAGCCCAGTGCTACTTGCTTGACAAATAATGTCTAAATCTGTCTTC
The DNA here is from genome assembly GCA_029593785.1 of Cabassous unicinctus. Taxonomy (NCBI): domain Eukaryota; kingdom Metazoa; phylum Chordata; class Mammalia; order Cingulata; family Chlamyphoridae; genus Cabassous; species Cabassous unicinctus. The sequence continues at coordinate 23,795 of JAQZBX010011177.1, read as the reverse complement.
AGTACAACACTGTGGGGCAAGTATCATTGTCCCTCATTCATAGATGAAGAGTCAAAAGTTTTTAAAAGGTTTAAAATTTGCCAAGAGTCATACAAATTATATTTTTTCACATCCAAGATTCAAACTCAGGTAAGGTTGGCTCCAAAGATTGTCTTCTAAGCATACTCTTCACTGCCATTCAAGAATTCACTTTGAGAATGCCTAGCAAGCAGGCATCTACAGGCAAGTGTAACAGATGCACTGAGGACTGAGGAGGATTCTTTCTTGATCACCATCCCACACTCAGTAGAAGCCTAATGCCCGCCCATCCTCGCCAATGATTCTTGATAAGAGAGGCAGGGGCAGCAGAGAGGAGATGGTAAAGGCTTGCTTTCGTCTTTACTAGTCATACTCACTCTGTCCTCGCAGTTCTGTGTCAGGGAAGGAACAAAACTCCTTTTCCTTGATCTCCACCCAAAACACGAAGCATGAAGTTTGAGTGCTATGCACTACCACAGCAAACAAAATTTAAATGTTAGATATTCCCCCGTAGACTCCATGTTTCTCAGCATCCCATGCTCTCTCCCCTCAGGAATCTTCTGGGAACTCAATCCCCCTCTTTAATTTGCAAAACAATTCAGCTCTCTGCTTGCTGCAGCCTGAATATGGCACTGCTTTTCTAAGATTCCTTAAAATGCTTTGCTCAACAATGGCCTATCTTCTCCAGGTCCCCTGCTTTAGGTCCACAAGAGATAGAGACCCATTTTTTTCTCTCTCTCTTCTTTCCTCCTTCCCATCAGTTCCCAAACAGAGGTTTATTCCTCTCGCCTATACAAATTATTCTACCTACTTTAAAAGCCAGCAACTGCTCATCGAAATTCGGTTTAAAAACAAAACCGTCTCTTACTAATACCTTAGTTGCGCATTTTCTGTGCTTCTGTGAATCCTCTAATTCTCCAGGGGCACGGGAAGGCCAGTACAGTTCTTAGGTTAAAATATTTGGAGGAAAAGCATTATAATCCCAGACTGTGCTATTAATACACTCTCTAGTTCATACTTTCCACAAAGGCTTTAGCCATAACAATTTAGTAACAAAGGGGCTAGTCTATGTTTCAGCCACACGGGATGAGAGGCAGTAACAGAACTTCCAATTAGAGCACTGCAGACAATAGGATGGCCCCAGGACGTGAGGTGAGCTCAGAAGTGCAGATGGAAATTGCCCCAAACTCTCACTTGAAAGTTACAACGGAAAACAGGGAAGGAAACTAAGCTCTTTTGCCAGAAGGGTGTTGGGCAGAGCCTTGGGCTTTCCTATTTCACCAAATTCAGGAAAAGCTAAGAACACCTATCTATACTATTGTAAAAGAAGAGTGTAAGTGGTTCCTGAAACTAAGATCAATGCTTTACATAAGTTCAGCCTTGGTGGCTACTGGAATTTTTATATCTGATTTCTGTTTTCTTTCAAATGATACACTTGTGACATTTTCTGAAATCTCAGAGGTAAAAAGATAAAGGCAAATCAGGACCACTCACATTTGTTAAAATGTTTTGTGTAATACATCCTGGTTTAGTCTGCTCCAGGGCAGACTGATTTTAATCCTCATTTGCAGTGCATTGTGTGACCCTTCTGCCCACAAAGATAAAAGGAATAAAGCTTTTACAATAATGTAATATCGTATCTGGAAAGGATTTCACAATCCTCCTGTAAGATCGGTACGAAAAAATCCAATTTAGCAAAAGCTTTAAACACACACACAAGTCCACCGTACAGTAAGAATACTTCAAATCTATGAAACTCATGTTGGACAGGGGTCAGGGAGAGACATAAATCTGTATTCCAGAAAAACACACCACTTTAGAATGCAAGTTGTAATTCTGCAAATTTTTTAAATGGTCATAAAGCGTTAAAATCGCCGAACTTTCTTTTTCCTCCTATATAAAACTTTTTTGTGTGTTTTCCCTACACAGCTCCCATTTTTTTCCAGCAAAAATGGTTAGCTACAACAAACTCAATTTTGCTTTCTCTTCTCCCTTAAGATACATTGTTAAGATGTCAGAGTACATTCCAAATTTTTTCTGATTTTTAACCTTGCTGTTTTGTGCAGTGTTTTCCAGATTTAATGGAAAATTACTAAACAGCAATGACAATAATAACAACAAAAACAGTATAATAGCATGCCAATCAACAGTAGTACAGATAAAAGCATCATTACAATGGCCTTATCCAATAAAGCAAAGTGATCAACTTCCCCCAAAGCAGCTGCCCAAATACCTGCTTGGGCTATTAATCTCTCTTCATCGCCTACATTTTTATTCTGCTTTGTCTGTATGTCCCTAGTTGCCTTCAGGCTGATACAGTTATGTTTTCAGGAAATGAGATGTAGCAGTCTAGTCATGTGCACGTAAGGAGTAAAGAAAGTGCTAGTGGCATACGTGAGGTGTTGTCCTGCAGAATTTGCTTCATGTGACAGCAAGTATAAACAAACGTTTTTAAGTAAAATTCTCTCTTGCTTTTGGAGAGAGCACTGTTTATTTAATTCTTTGCTGAATTTCTTTGGTAAAACCAAATATTGTTTGGTAAAAGAATTAACCTTGATTTACTCATTTTGTGACTGGATCTTTATTTGTTGGATTTTCTTGGAGTGAGTTTCATTTACTCACAAATTCAGACTTCATCGCTTCCTGATCCCACCACAGGGTCTTCTGGCAATCTGAGTCCTTCCCTCTTCTTTTGCACAGAACAACAAACTCATTAACATATTCACAGAGCTTTGTCTATGCCTTTCGTTCCTCACCTGCCTGCCCTGGAACATCTTCATTTCCTATTTCCTGATTTAAAAGCCCCCTGGCTTCACATTCCACCTTGTACTGTAGTTATTAGTTTGTGTGTCTCATTTCCTCTACCAGATGATCATCTCAAAGGCCAGAGCCAAGTCTGGTTTATTTTGTGTCACCCAGAATGTACATAATATAGTCTCAATAATTATTTGTTGAAATCAATTAACATATTTTTCTTTTTATCTCTCAGACTTCCTCTGACATAGGTTTCAGGCAAATTGAATTACAGCACAAAATCTAAATCCCTCGTGTAGTATACAGGACCGATCATATACTTGCCCTTGAATCAGACTTATTTCTAAGCATTAACCTCTCGCATCCATTCCTAACTACCTGCCAAATCCACACATAATTTAAGTCACCTTGATTTAATAGCAATATGCCATATTATTTAAGAATTAATTGTGTCACTTTAGGCAGATTACTTAACTTCTCAAGCTATAAGTGTTCATCCCCGTGACTAATTATGCTCAATTAATATTAGCTTTTCTTTTTTAACTTGAAATCCCCAAACAAATCAATGCTATCTCATGCTATTGTGCCTTCTTGGAACATCCCCTGATTGCTTGTCTGCTAACTTCTACCTCATCCTAATGACTCTCGAGTTACATCTTTAATTTCAGATTCTCTCCCGAACCCCAGAACTAAATATCCAACTGCCTGCTACATCTCCACTGCAGACATTAAAAACCTGTAGCACTGGTCTAAATGAAATAATGGTGGCTGGAGTAGGATTCCAGCAGTCAAGATGGGCAAACGAAGTCAAATCTGGAATATATTTCAAGAGTTGCATCAAAAAATGTCTATGACATATAGATATAGTTTAGCTCATTTTATTAGAAATCTAATACAATGAGACTGAGAACATGGACTCAATTCCCTGTTAACTCTGTACCTCTTTCTGGTTAAAGATTTCCTTGTTAGAGACCCCATCAACACTAATCTTGCAATTCCATGCGCTTGATCGTCATGCCTAGAAAGTTTAGTGACATAACCCTAATCTATTATCATTAATGGAATATCAGATGATTTAAATCCTTTATCTCCTGCGTACACTTCTTTTTTGAGATCCAGGCTTATATTTCCATCTTCCTTCTTAAAATTTTCACTTGGATGCCTCACAGTCATCTCAAACTTAGTATTCCCAAAACTAAATTCTTATATCTTATGTTATGACACTCTGCTTCTTCTCAGTGTTATTTATCTTTTAAAAATTAACACCAATGCCAAAAACTTGGGAGACAGCTTTGGCAGACCTCTCTCCCTTATCACCCAGATCCATTCAGTCATAATGAGCCTTCCTATAACTTATGACTTGAATTTGCAATAAAGCTACTAGAGTTAATAAATGAATTCAGAAAAGGGGTGGCGAAAAAGATCAAAACGAAAAAATTAGAAGTGTTTCTATACACTAGTAATTAACAATCTGAAGAGGAAATTAAGAAAATTACTTTTACAATATCGAGGAATTCATCATTAAAATAAAAAGACAACCTGCACAATGGAGAAAATATTTGGAAACTACATACCTGATAAGGGATTAACATCCAAAATTCATAAAGAAATCTTAGAATTTAACAATAAAAAGGTAAATAACCCAATTAAAAATGGGTAAAATACTTGAATAGACATTTCTCCAAAGAAGATATACAAATGACCAAAAAGGCACATGAAAAAATGCTCATCATTAGCCATTAAGGAAATGCAAATGGTATCATAATGAGATACTATTTCACACCCACTTGAATGGCTGCTATTTAAAAAATGAAAAATTACAAGTGTTAGAGAGGATGTTTAGAAATAGGAGCACTCATTCATTGTTGGTGGGAATGTAAAATGGTATAGCCGCTGTGGGAGACAGTTCGCAATTCCTCAGAAAGTTAAGTATAGAATTACCATATGACCCAGCAATCCCACTTCTACGTATATTTCCAAAAAAAATTGAAAGCAGCAGCTGGAACAGATATTTGCACACTGATGTTTTAAGCGCATTATTCACAATTTCCAAAAGATGGAAGCAACCCAAGTGCCCATCAACCAATGAATAGATTAACAAAATGTAGTATACACAGACAATTCAGCCATGAAAAGGAATGAAGTACTGATTCATGTGACAATATGGATGTACCTTGAAGACATCATGTTGAGTGAAATAAGCCATATACAAAAGGATAAATATTGTATAATCTCACTGATATGAAATAATTAGAAGAAGCAAATTCATAGAGTCAGAAACTGAAATACAGGTTACCAGGGGCTGGGGTGAGGGTAGGGAATGGGCAGTTCCTTTTTAATTGATGCAGACTTTCTGTTTGGGGCGTTGGAAAAGTTTTAGAAATGTATAATGGTAATGGTAACACAACATTGTGAATGTAATTACAACCACTGAATTATATATCTGAGTGTGTTTAAAAGGGGGCATTTTAGGTGGTATATATGTTGCTAGAATAAATTTATTTTTAAAGCCATAGGAGGGAGCAAATGTGGCTCAAGCAGTGGAGTGCCAGCCTTCTACATGGGAGATTCTGGGTTTGGTTTCTGGTGCCTCCTGAAAAAACAGAAACAGACAACAAGTAAAACAAACGATAAAACCAATTCAGGGAAGCCTATGTGGCTCAGTGGTTGAGCACCGGCACTCCACATCCAAGGTCCTGGGTTCAATCCCTGGCCCCCAGTACCTCAAAAAAAAATCTTTTTTTAAAAAAGCCATAGGCCTTTACAACACAGTGAACCCTAATGTAAAAATGGACTATAAGCAATAGTACAATTATAATAATATAAATACAATAATATTCTCACACCAACAAAGCTACCACACTAATACAAAATGCTAAAAACAGGACAAGTATATAGGAACTCTGTAGTTTCTTCATGATCTTTCTGTAAATCTACAATTTCTCTAAAAAAGTTATAACTTGAAGTCACACCTTGATCCCTATTTATGGATAGCATTCCAGTTCAAACCAACTTCATCTTTCACTGGACTACAGTGAATTACCCTTTCTGTCTCCACTCTAGACCTTTTCCAACACATTTTCTACACAGAAGCCGTTTTTATCTTGAAAAAAAAAATCTTATTACATCTCCCTCATTTTAAATTTGCAATGGCCTCCTAACCCTCTTAGAATAAAATTCAAACTCTTCAACATGGCCTACAATACCATGCATAATTGCATAATTTGTTTCTTATCTATTTCTGCAGTTGCATCGCACAACCCTCTCCCAATTACTCACTAGGATCCACGCAGTAAGTTTCAATCTGTATTAAAATTCCATGATTTCAGGGCCATGTCGTCTCTTCTCCACTGTATCTTCCACACATAGGCATGCTTGGTACATGGTTTTGTTGAATTGATATTTATTAAATGTATAAAAGAATGAATGGGTTTTGAGAATCATAACCTTCATGCCAGAAGAGGAATTGAGCTAAATTACAATGTATTTAGCTGCAACTAATATCCAACTAATGGAAGTCTAAACAATAAAGAATTTTATCCCTCACAACTAGAAGCCCAAAGTTAGGGCAGCACAGAGTTAGTAATTTCAGCTACAGAAATAGCATCTCCAAGCCTCCAGCTTCTTTCCTTTTCTCTTCTCTGCTATTCTCAGCATATAATTTCTCCCCTTATGGTCCCAAGAGGGCTAGAGCAGTTTCAGGCATCACATGTAGATGAAAACCTCCAGCTAAGATGTTATTAATAAAAGAAATCCTTTCCAGAAGCTCCTCAGCAGACTTCTCTTCAGTCTCACAAGCCAAGGAATGCCCTACCCATTCCTTACCAGATCACTGGCAAAAGGAATAAGATCACCATGATTGACTTAGAACATTTATTATTTATCCCCTGGAGCTTGAAAGAAATTAACTTTTCTTAAACAGTCTAAGGAAAACAAAGAAATATAATCAGAGCTGTGCCAGCAACGAAAAGCTGAAGGGCAGGGAGAAATGAGAAGTGGGATTAACAAGGAAACAGCTGGAAGTTGACAACAGTGTCTGCCACAAAGGAGCTGCTGCTGCTGCTGCTTCTTCATCATCATCATTACTTAAATTCAGAAATATTGTTGGTCATCCCACATTTCAATTTGAGAAAGTTATCAGGACATTTGGGTCTATTTACACCAGGACTTAAACTTAATTCTACAAACATTTATTAAGGCAGTTACCATGATATTTAAGAGCACAGGTTCTGGTTTCTACTCATCCTACTTCAACCAAAACCTTTTTTCTGTTTAACATATTGAGGTTCTAAAAAATATTTCACTTGAGAAAATGGTTCTATGACTAACCACCAAAGGGGTTTACTGATCTGGTTTAAGTCTGGTCTTTTCCAAATGAGAAACTGAGTCCCAGAGGGGTTAAGTGATTTTTGTCTGTCACATATTGGCCAAATATCCTAGTAAAACAGGACACATCTGCAGGAACTCATGTCCCAGGGCAAAGCAATAAACCAGAAGCAAGACACCAATATCCAAAGCTGGTGATATCTGGTAATGGTTTGCTTTGCACAAATTTGTAGGATGGCTAGTATTAGGCTTCCAGATAGAGGTGACACCTGATCAGAGGGGATTATTCAGGGATTGAGATGAGGCAGCTGTCCTACTATGCCTCTAAGTTCTTACCCTCTCTCTAACATTTTTCCATCTACTGTGGCCTTGTAGATGACCTACCTCTTAAAGTTGGATGCACCACAGTCTCCTCTTTTCATGTCTTCTTGCCTCAGGTGTTTTCTTTCCTCAGCTTCAACTGCCACTTCTTTGCTAATATACCCAAATTTCTATCTTTAGCATAGACTTTTCTCCCAAGCTTCAGACTTAAACCTGCAATTGCTTACTGGTCATTTCCCACTAAATATCCCACAAGTGCCTTCAAATCTACATGTCCAAAAATTACATTCAGTGCCTGTTTTAGTTCCATGCTATTATGACAAATACCATACAATAGATTGGCTTAAACAACCATAATTTATTGTCTCAGGGTTCATAAGCTAGAAGGCTTGCTTTCTCCTGGGTTGGTGGTATTCTGGCAGCCAGTATGTGACAGACAAAAGTCACTTAACCCCTCTGGGACTCAGTTTCTCATTTGGAAAAGACCAGACTTAAACCAGATCAGTAAACCCCTTTGGTTGTTAGCCATAGAACCATTTTCTCAAGTGAAATATTTTTTAGAACCTCAATATGTTAAACAGAAAAAAGGTTTTGGCTGAAGTAGGATAAGTAGAAACCAGAACCTGTGCTCTTAAATATCATGCTAACTACCTTAATAAATGTTTGTAGAATTAAGCTTAAGTCCTGGTGTAAATAGACCCAAATGTCCTGATAACTTTCTCAAATCGAAATGTGGGATGACCAACAATATTTCTGAATTTAAGTAATTATGATGATGATGATGATGATGAAGATGCAGCAGCAGCAGCCGCAGCAGCTCTTTTGTGGCAGACACTGTTGTCAACTTCCAGCTGTTTCCTTGTTAATCCCACTTCTCATTTCTCCCTGCCCTTCAGCTTTTCATTGCTGGCACAGCTCTGATTATATTCTATTAGAGAATGTAGCAGGACTTCCCCAGGATGGGAATTGAATATCCTTTCAGTTATTGTGTGGGTCTCCAACCACCGAGACAATGCCCCATGAACACTTGAACAATATGCCTTAGAGGTATGCCCCAGGTGTACCCCTTCACATTCATCCCTGCATGAGTGATCTTCCCCTGCCACTGTTGAGACCCTTCTTTGATCCAAAACCTCTCCAAAAATGAAGCCAATGAAATAACCAAATAAAATTAATAAGAAAATAAAATAATTTTTAAAATACCAATAAAATTTTTTAAAAATTTAAATTTGAAATAATAAAAAAAAATTATTTAGCCATTGTATCTTCCATCACTATAAGATCTGTTGTCCTGTATGTACAGTGGTGTTTTCTTCCATATACTCCCCTAGGGTCTTATTTTATTCATTTTATCTTCAAAGAAGCTTTAGGATACAGAAAAGTCACATAGAGAATATAGGGGATTCCCATATACCCAACATCCTCCCCTTTTTCTGCTTTCCCCTATTAATAACATTTTACATGTGGATGGTACATTTGTTACAATTGATGTACAAATATTGAAGCAGTGCTACTAACCATGGTCAAAGATTTACATTACAGTTTACATTTTGGAACGTACACTTTTATAAGTTTTGACGAAACTTGAAGTGGCCTTTAACCCGTACTGCAAGATCATGCTGAACAATTCTAATGCCCTAAAAATTCCCTATGTTCCATCTGCCTCGGAACCTACGGTAACTACTAAGTTTCAATTTTTGAAGAATAAGATTCATAGTTACTTTCAAAAATATTGAGGGTTTGACATATTGTCTGTTTTCTTTTATCGGATACTGCCTATATTCTCAGGGGATTCTTGTCCTCTAAATGATAACATAGCAGGACTCCCCAGGATGGGAGTTTGATATTTTCTTGTTTATTGTGTGGGTCTCCACCAATGATATAACACATTATGACAAAATGAACAATTACATATTACACAGAAGCCTGCCCCAGGTGCGCCACCCCACATACCCCCACACACACCCAACACCCTACACCAGTAACCTTCCCCTGCCATGTTTACCAAAAGAACATTGTAGTTTTAACCACAGACCTGCAAATCCCCAGAGTTCACCTGCTCCTTCCCCCGACCCTCCCCCCAGTACCATGGATAGTTCAACCCAACCGCCCCCCCCACCACCACCACCACCACCATACTCCTTCTCACGGACCGGCACCACTGAACACAATCAGATCACTGCACCACTGACACATTCATCCACTGCACAACTACACCCTTCCACCTTATCATAGATTTTGCCCTAATGGGCATCAGCTCACCACCCTCTACTCCCTTTCTGCCTCCTGTAAACCTTCCAAACTCTAGCTCTATGAGTCTGCTCAATTTGCTTAATTCATTTTATGAGGTCATGTAATATTTGTCCTTCAGTGCCTGGCTTACTTCATTCAACATAAGGTCTTCAAGATTCACCCATGTTATTCCATGTGTTAATACCTCATTCCTCCTTAGAGTTAATATTCCATTGTATATATATATACCACAGTTTGCTTATCCATTCATTTGTTGATGGACATTTGGGTTGCTTCCAACTTTTGGCAATAGTGAATAATGCCGCTATGAACATTGGTGTGCATATATCTGTTCATGTCCTTGCTTTCAATTCTTCTGGGTATATACCCAGCAGTGGGATTGCTGGATCATATGGCAGTTCTAGTTTAACTTCCTGAGGAACCACCAAACTGTCCTCCACAATGGATGCACCATTCTACATTCCCACCAGCAGTGGATTAAGTGTTCTCTTACCTCCACATCCTCTCTAACACTTGCAGTCCTCTGTTTTTTTAATAACTGCCAGTCTAATGGGTGTAAGAAGATATTTCATTATGGTTTTGATTTGCATTTCCCTAATACCAAATGATGTTGAGCATATTTTCATGTGCTTTTTAGCCATTTGTATTTCTTCTTTGGAGAAGTGTCTATTCAAATCACTTGCCCATTTTTAAAATGCATTGTTTGTCTTTTTATTTTCAAGATGTAGGGTTTCTTTATATATGCTGGATATTAGAACCCTATTGATAAATGGTTCCCAAATATTTTCTCCCATTGAGTAGGCTGCCTTTTCACTTTTTTTGACAAACTGTGAAGCACAAAAGTTTTTAATTTTGAGGAGGTCCCATTTATCTATTTTTTCTCTTGTTGTTCGTGCTTTGGGTGTAAAGTTTATGAAACCATTTCCTACTACAAGGTTTTGTACATACTTCCCTACATTATCTTCCAGGAGCTTTATGGTCTTTGCTCTTATATTTATATCCTTGATCCATCTTGAGTTAATTTTTGTATAGGGTGTGTGATGGTGATCTTTTCTCATTCTTTTGGATATGGCTATTCAGTTCTCCAAGCACCATTTGTTGAAGAGGCCATTCTCTTCTAGTTGAGTGGGCTTAGTGGCCTTGCCGAATATCAGCTGACCATATATGCAAGGATATTTATCAGAACTCTCAGTTCTCTTCCATTGTTCAGTATGTCTATCCTTATGCCAATACCATGCAGTTTTGACCACTATAGCTTTGTAGCATGTTTTAAGGTTAGGTAGAGTGATAGCTCCAATTTCATTTTTCTTTTTCAATATGTCTTTGGTTATTCGGGGCCCCTTGCCTTCCACATAAATTCCATAGTTAGCTTTTCCAATTCAGTAAAAAATGCTGTTGTAATTTTTATTGGGATTGCATTAAATCTGTAAATAAGTTTGGGTAGGATAGACATCTTAATGATGTTTAGTGTTCCTATCCACGAACAGGGAATATTCTTCCATTTATTTAGGTCTTCTTTGATTTCCTTTAACAATGTTGTGTGGTTTTCTGCATACAAGTCCTTTACATCTTCAGTTAAGTTTATTCCTAGGTATTTGATTCTTTTAGTTGCTATTGTAATAGGAATTTCTTCCTTGATTTCCTCCTCAGATTGCTCATTATTGGTGTACAGAAATGCTACTGATTTTTGCAAGTTAATTTTACATGCTGCCACTTTCCTGATCCCATTTATCAGCTCTAGAAGCTTTGTTATAGATTTCTCAGGGCTTTCTATGTATAGGATCATGTCATCTGTAAAGAGTGAAATTTTTTCTTCTTCCTTTCCAATTTGGATGCCTTTTATATCTTTTTCTTTCCTAAGTGCTTGAGCAAGTACTTCTAACAAGAGCAGTGACAGTGGAAATCCTTGTCTTCTTCCATATCTGAGAAGGAAAGCTTTCAGCCTTTCACCATTGAATACGATGTTAGCTGTGGGTTTTTCATATATACCCTTTATCATGTTAAGGAAGTTTCCTTCTATTCCTATCTTTTGAAGTGTTTTGTTTTTTTTTAATCAGGAAAGGGTGCTGTATTTTGTCAAATGCTTTATCCACATCAATAGAGATGATCACGTGATTTTTCTCTTTTGATCTATTAATGTGGTGCCTTATGTTGATTGATTTTCTTATGTTGAACCATTCTTGCATACCAGGGATGAAGCCTACTTGGTCAAATTCATTTGACATGTTGTTGAATACAATTAGCAAGTATTTGGTTGAGGATTTTAGCATCTAGGTTCATTAGAGAAATTGGTCTATAGCTTTCCTTTCTTGTGGCATCTTTGTTTGGTATTAGGGTGATGTTGGCATCATAGAATGAGTTAGACAATGTTCCCTCCACTTCTGTTTTTTGGAAGAGTTTAAGCAGGATTGGAGTTAGTTCTTTGTGGAATGATTGGTAGAATTCACCTGTGAAGCCATCTGGTCCTGGGCTCTTCTTAGTTGGGAGGTTTTTGATGACTGATTCAATCTTGATACTTGTGTTTGGACTGTTGAGTTCATGAATTTCTCTTTTTGACAGTGTAGGCTGCTTGTGAGTTTCTAGAAATTTGTCCATTTCATGTAAGTTATCCATCTTGTTGACATACAATTTTTCAAAGTATCCTTTTATGATACTCTTTATTTCTGTGGGGTCAGTGGAGATATCCCCTTCCTCATTTCTTATTTTATGTATTTGCATCATCTCTCTTTTTTTCTTTGTTAGTCTAGCTAAGGGTTTGTCAATTTTCTTAATCTTCTCAAAGAACCAGCTTTGGGTTTTGTTAATTTTTTCTAGTGTTTTCTTATTTTCAATTTCATTTAGATCTGCTCTAATTATTGTTATTTCCTTCTTTCTACTTGCTTTGGTATTAGTCTGTTGTTCTTTTTCTAATTCCTCCAGGTGTGCTGTTAGATCCTTGGTTTTAGCTCTTTCTTCTATTTTAATATAGGCATTTATGTTTTTGCTGCATCCCAAAGGTTTTGATAAGTTGTGATGTCCTTTTCTTTTGTTTCAAGGTAATTACTGATTTCTTTTGCAAATTCCTCCTTGACCCACTGATTGTCTAAGAGAGTGTTGTTTATCTTCCATATCTTTGTGCCTAATCTGGTTCTCTGCCCCTTAGTGATTTCCAGCTCCATTCCACCATGGTCAGAGAAATTACTTTGTATATTTTCAATCTTTCTGAATTCACTGAGAGTTGTTCTGTGGCTTAGCATGTTGTCTATCCTGGAGAATGATTCATGAGCACTCAAGAAGAATGTATATCCCACTGTATTTGGGTGTAATGTTCTGTATATGTCTATTAGGTCTAGATCCTGTAACATATTATTCTGTTTCTTTACTGATCCTCTGTTGAGATCTTCTGTCTAATGTTGATAATGGTGTATTAAAGTACCCCTCTATAATTGTAGAATCATCTATTTCTCCACTTAGTTTTTCCAATGTTTGCCTCATGTATTTTGAGGTGCCCTGGTTAGGTGCATAAATGTTTATGATTGTTCTTTCTTCTTGATAGATTACCCCTTTTATTAATATATAGTGTCTTTCTTTGTCTCTTACAATAGTTTTGTACTTAATGTCTATTTTGTCTGATAGTAGTATAGCTACTCCTGCCCTTTTTTGGTTATTGTTTACTTGTAAACTAGCTTTCCAACCATTCACTCACAACCTCCTTGCAACCCTGGGTCTAAGTTGAGTTTCTTGTAGATAGCATATAAATGGGTCTTATTTCCTTATCCATTCTGCCAATCTATGTCTCTTGATTGGCAAGTTTAATCCATTAGCATTCAATGTTATTACTGTCAAGGAATTACTTACATTAGCCATATTTTCTTTTGGTTCATATATGTCATATGTTGTTTTTATTGCTCTTTTTATCTTTTTAGTTATTCTTACCAATAATCATCATTCCTACACTCTCCTCCCACCCTCTCTCTCCTGCTTTTTTCCTTTCAACCTTCAGAACTCCTTTTAGTATTTCTTGAAGGGCAGATTTCTTATTAACAAACTCTCTTAATTTCTGTTTATCTGTGAATATTTTGACCTCTCCCTCATTTTTGAATGCCAGCTTTGCTGGATACAGAATTCCTGGCTGGAAGTTTTTTTCTTTTAGAACCTTGACTACACCATACCACTGCCTTCTTGCCTTCATAGATTCAGATGCAAAATCAGCATTTAATCTTATCAGCTTCCCTTGTTCTTGATGAGTCTCTTTTCTCTTACTGCTTTCAGTATTCTTTGTCTTGAGGATTAGACAAATTTATAAGTATATGTCTTTGTTTAGGCCTGTTGGGATTTATCTGTTTGAGGTGCTCTGTGCTTCCTGGACATGTATGTCCATGTCCTTCAAAAGAGTTGGGAAATTTTCAGCCGTTATTTCCTCCAATACTCCTTCTGCCCCCTTTCCCTACTCTTCTGCCTCTGGGATGCCTATAATGCATATATTTGTGTGTTTCATGTTGTCATTCAAATCCCTAAGCCCTTGCCAGATTTCTTCTATCTTTTTATCTATCTGTTCTACTATCTGTCAGATTTCAGATGTGTTGTCTTCGACATCACTGATTCTTTCCTTGCTTGTTCAAATCTGCTGTTATGTGCATCCAGTGTATTTTTGATTTCTTGCATTGTACCATTTATCACCATCAGATTCATTATCTTTTTATGTATGATTACAATTTCTTCAGTATGTTCCTCTAGTGTCATCTTAATATCCTTTATCTCTTCCTTCACTTCATTAGGTTGACTCATGATATTTGTTTGGACATCCCTGATTAGTTGTTCCATGTTCTGCATCTCCTCCTGTTTTTTCAGTTTTTTGGTTAGACTGGGCCGTGTCTTCCTGTTTCTTAGTATCATTTGTAATTTTTGTGTGTGTCTAGGCATCTCTTTATCTTGATGGGCTTATTAGGTTGGTTAGCTTCTCTTTCTACTCTGGGGTTTTATTTTGTTGTTTTGTGTGTGTGTGTGTGTGTGTGTGTGTGTGGCAAGGTTTGTTTGTGATACTTGGTTCCTCTTATTTCATGTCCTTGCAGTTGTCTGTGTTCCCTTGGAAAAAAAAATGTTAGGAATAGAGAAAAAGAAATAGATAAAAATAGAAAAAGAATAATAGGAAGAATGGTAAAAAAAAAAAATTTTGTAGAATAGGAACTGTACAAGAGTTAAGAAAATAAATAAGTAATATGAGTAAAAAATCATTTAAAAAATACAAATGAATAAGAATAAAAATGGCAAAATGGAAGAAGCAACAAAATAGAGGAAAAAATAGAAAGAATTAAAAGGCCAGAAAGGTGAGAAGAGAGGAAAAGAAAGAAAGAAAGAAAAGGAGAGTGAGAGAAAAGAAAAAATGAAGGCCAAACAAGGAGAGGTGGAATGAAAGAAAAGCAACAGAAGACAAAAGTTAGAAAAATGAAGAGAAGAAATAAAGTAGGTAGAATACAATAAGTAAAAGAAAGAAAGAAACAATGGGTGGGGAAAGACAACAAATAAGAAACAAACAAACAAACAAAACACACACACACACACACACACACAAAAACACAGGAAAAACAGCCTTACAGCCTTCCCTCTTAGGCCCCTAATGAGCTTCTCAGGCTACCAGTACTCATCAATCACCCTGCAGCCTGCCCTCCACAGGTGATGGCCCCAGTTTTAGCCAATAAAATAATGGAAAAGGGGGGGGGAAGGAACCAATAAAAAATAAAAGATCCAAGACCTAAAACAAGAAAAAGTCTGTCTATATGTTTCCTGTTATAAGATTCCAGCTGAGTGCCTGATCATCCAATGGATTCCCTTCTCTTAGGAGGTCCCAGGAATCAAACCAGGGACCTTGTATATGCAAGGCAAGAATTCCCCCACTGAGTTAAATTGACTCCACAGATTTAGTAGGCTTCTGAAAGCTTATCTGGGTCTTCCTGTCCCTGTTCCCTCAGACTAGTTGGGCTTCTAACAGTTTGCCAGAGCCCCACTGATTAGGTGCCTGTCTCTGCCCCCTTACCGACCTAATTCCTGTCTCTCCCAGGGCAGCTGGGTGTGACAGCCTCCCTGATCAGATTTCCCCCTTTCCCTCTTCCTGGGCCACCTCAGTGCTGGTTGGGGTCTTCTTTGAGATCCAAAGGGGGCTCATCTGGCCAAACTCACTGAAAAGAAGTCACTCTCCACCCTCTGCCAGACCACTCTTCCTCCCAGGGAATGCTCCCTCCCACTCAGTTGGCTACAGTGAGCCAGGCGTTTTACCAAGGCTATTTGCCTTGAGGGTGGGGTATATGTGCCCTTTCCAGCCACAGGGGTGAGCAACTCTGTTTTCATTTGGCTTCTTTTCTGTCTCTTCCTCCTGGATAATGCATAGCACTTTCTTATTCTATAGAACCCCAAAGATGCTCCCTCGGGTAGTTTTTTGCCCTTTCTTCATTGTTTTTTCTGAGTGAGTTGAGCTCTGCCTATCTACTTTGATGCCATGTTTCTCTACTATACTCTTAAAATTTTGGGAACAGACCTTTGAACCTGTGCTCCATTCTAATAAAAAGAGAGATTGAAGATTTGTGGAAAACATTTCAGATTGCAGACCCAGTGTGGCAGTTTGATATTGTTTATGAATTCCAAAAATAGATATTGTATTATGTTTGTAAACTGGTCTGTCCCTCCTGGTATATTAGATTATACTGGATTCAGAGGTTTCACTTATACTTGATTAAATAATAATTAAGGCTTTGATTGTGCCATGTCAGTTGGACGTTGAGTCATCAACCCCTTGGTAGGTGGGGACTCACAGAGAAAACAACATGGTAGAAGAGTTAGTTGGAGTTTTGATCCTGGAGCCTGGGAAGTAAACACACAGAGAAGCAGAAACGTGAGGAAAGAGAGAAGTCTACATTAAACACAGGCAGAGGCCTCAGGAAGAGAGGTGAGCCATTTGCCACATAGTCTACAGCTGGCCTTGTGGAGAAAGCAGAGCAGCTGAACCCAAAGAGAAATGAGCCCTGGGAAGAGAGCAACCCAGGAAACCTGAACCCTTGCAAACGTTGGGCAGCTCTCTTGCTCTAACACGTCGCAACAGACTTTGGTGAGGTAAGAAACTTACGCTTTATGACCTGGAAACTGTAAGCTTCTACCCCAAATAAACACCCTTATAAAAGCCAAAATATTTCTGGTATTTTGCATCAGCACCCTTTGGCTGACTAATACACCCAGCATCTTCATTCATTTCTTTATTCATTTTTTTAGGAGGTACCAGAGACTGAACCCAGGACCTTGTACATGGGATACATGGGAAGCAGGCACTCAACCACTGAGCTACATCTGCTCCCCCATTTTTTTTAACAAGAATTTATTGAGCATCTATTGCTAAAGTCAGGGAATATAAAGATTATTAATATAAGAATTTAGACCAGCACTGACCAATAGAAACTTGTGTAATGATGTGAATGCTCAATACGGTAGCCACTAGCCTCATGTAGCTGTAGAAAACCTGAAGTGTGACTCATTGTATTAGTCAGCCAAAGGGGTGCTAATGTGAAATACCAAAAATGGGTTGGTCTTTATAAAGGGTATTTATTTGGGGTAGAAGTCCACAGATGCCAGGCCATAAAGCGTTAAGTTTCTTCTCTCACCAAAGTCCATTGCCACATGTTGGAGCAAGACAGCTGCCGATGTTTGCCAGGGTTCAGGCTTCTTGGGTTCCTCTCTTCCTGGGGCTGCATTTTATTCCAGGCTTAGCTCCTGTTTCCTTCACAAGGTCAGCTGTAAATAATCAGGCGAACAGCTCGCTTCTCTTCTCCCGGGGCCTTCTTTCCAGCATCAAAACCGCTTCTCAAAAACGGCTTCAACTCTGTTCTTGCCATGCCTTTTATATTTTATTCCCCACCCACCAAGGGGTGGGGCTCAATGCCCTACTGACGTGGCCCAGTCAACGCCCCAATCATAACTCAATCATGCCTAGATTAATAGATCAGTTTACAAGAATGATCCAATTATATTTTTGGAATTCATAATTACATTAAATTGGCCAACAGCCACACTCATGCAACTGACAAAATAAATATTTACTTTTATTTAATTCTAACTGGCTTAAATTTAAAGAGCTTCATGTGGCTAATGACTATCATATTGGGCATCACAGGCTAGATGAATGCATAAACAAATAATTGCCAAGTATCTAGGGCTATAGAGGAGATGTGCACAAATAATGTGAGAACACAGTGGAATGAGTAACTAATTAATTTAAGGAGCTGGAAAAGAACTTCAAACATTCAGTTATAAAGGATGAATGGGAAATTGCTTGATGAGGAAGAGTAGTGCAAATGGAAAAACTAAATTTCCCCCAGCCCAGACAGAATCTAAAGTAGTGGTTGGTAAATTGTCTAAGAGCTTAATGAAGCCCTTATAAGCTGGGCCTCTGTGTCACTGAATTTTTTTCTTTAAGAGGTCAATACTATTTGTTTTGGGGGTTTTTGTTTTTTGTATTTTGCTTTTTGTTTTTATCCTCAATGGGACTAGCGGGGCACAATATGGAGGGATTGGAGACAACTGAATGAAGATGAGTGAATTATGCTGTGGATAATAATGTGAAATATTTTGTTTTGAGAGAGGTTACCTAAAGTATAATGTAGTTGTGAATATTCTTCCATCATTTGGGTTTACACTGTATTATACCATAATTATATTTGAATTTATATTTGTCCTCAGGAGAATGTGTGTGCTGTTTGTGGGGGAGGGGGGAAGTGTGTGTGAGAGAGAATAGTTAATCACTTGACAAGGAATATAAATGGCATATCTGCAATTCATCTTAGTAGGGAGACTTGAAGGGAATAAAATTTGGAAGGTCCAAACATATCCGAAACTGTTCTTTGATGTGGAGTCCTGTCAGAGGCCATCCTAAACCGTCCTATTAGATCCACTAAGGCATATTTCTAGATTAAAATGCTCAAACTTAGAGAAATGTGCTGTTGAGAAAAAGAGATGGATCTGGAAGTCAGACTTAGCCCTGGGGAGAAGGTTTCCAAAGATGAGCAGAAATTCACCCTAAGCAAACTAGAAGAGAAGGTAAACCTGAGAACACAGGAGTAAGGTTAGAAAATGTTACAGGACCTCCAATGCCCCACAAAGCAGCTCTCTAAGAATGTTTTAACCTCTTGGATACTTTTTTGTTGAGTCATAAAGGTAATACTTTGCAGAAAGTTTTAAAATGCCTTCCTCTAATAATATAATTCTCTTTGGTTTCCCTAGGTCATTAATAAAAGTTGCATAAATTGTACAACTCAGCTGTACAAATTAGTCCTGCAAGGAAATGAGGAAGAGCACAAAGAAGGGAAGTGAGCCCTGCCCATGTTCATTACCTCCACCACTATCTCCACCAACCCTACCACACTGGCCCTGAAACATGGACAATATGGTCATGAAGGGGGCTACAGACCATGTGTTGCTGGATTTAACTCTTAGCAAAGAGAGCCATGTCCAGTGGTAGAGTGAAGAGTAGTGGACAGAAAGACAGGGCTGAGAAAAACAGTGACGAAGTAAATGAGTCAGGAGGAGAACCAGGACACTTCCCTCCTCTGCCAGACCACACACACACACACACACATAAATACACAAGTATATTAAAAGATGAGGGAGAAAAATGCTAGTATTTTTATTTTTATTTATTTATTCCCCCCCACCACCATCCCCATTGTTGTTTGTACTCACTGTCTGCTCATCTTCATTTAGGAGGCAACAGGAACCGAACCCGGGACCTCCCATGTGGGAGGGAGGTGCGCAATCGCTTGAGCCACCTCCGCTCCCTAGTATTTTTATCACAGTGAGAAACACATTCCAATGAGCTTATGTGTAACTTACTGTGTGATATTTGAGAACAGTGCCTTCATCTATACCACAATACCTAATTGAGTCTACTTGATGAAAAATGCCATTCTGAATTAGTGAAAACTCAGTCACAAGCAGATACTTTGCATTACTTTTAAATACATTGAATACACCTAGTGACTGACAAAGTTCTTTCAAGTCGAGGCCTACAAGATCTGCATTAATGGCTAGCTAATTAGTAACATTAGCAAACAAAGCTACTTGCAAATGTTCTCTGCTAAAATACTTGAAATTTTTTGTACTCTTGCTTCTTTCTTCTTGTTTGACTATGCATTTAGTAATCTTTGTCCCTCAGGAATGGTATATGGGTAAACTCCAAACCAGCCTTTGTTTAAATTACGTATTAGTGGAGCTTAAATTAAGGAGATATTGCCCTTTTTATCTGAAGAAGACCACCAGTAGAGTAGCCAACAATATCACTGGGCTGGCAGGAAAAAAATAATTCAATAAAATTGTTTTACTGACCTGGTGGACCATGTCCAATTTTCACTACCCAGTGTTCTACAGAATCCTGCTGCCTCTCACCTTTAAAATAGCTAACTACAAATTTCAGTTCATATTTTTATGTTTTCTTTAGAATGATAACTCTTTGAGAAGATGAAACACTATGGTACACTGCAGTGAGGTGACAAGGCAGGTATCATGCATGTTTGTTCATTATGGTGTCTAGAAATTTAGCCGAAGAGAAGCTCTACAAATTTCAACCTCCCAGACAGTAGTGGAAAACAGGAGAAGATGGGAGAGACTGAGTGTGCAATCACTAGTGATTGTACAAAAAGCCTGTAGAACATTGCATCTGAGGTAAAATTTAATCTACCAACCAAATATATATTGTTTTAACTATTAAATAAGCTTAAGTTGATTTAAGAAAACCACACTCAGGGTAGGATCAATTTGAGCATAAGAGGAAAGCAGAAGCTAGAGTCAGGGTCCAGTGATGCTGTGTTTTCCATTATACCATAAGTAAAGCAAGTTCTTTGATTTTTTTTTTTTCCAAATAAACCATCTCTAATCCAGATATCAAGAACATGACTTCCTTCCCTTTTAGGTTACAGCCATGGTGTGCTGGTAAATGTTTAACATCTGGGTCTCTGACTATAGTTCTGACTTCAATTTTGGTTGATGTTTTCATTTATGTTAATGAGTAAGATGACCATGAAACAATTATGATGCATGTGGAAATGCAACTCATTCACAAATGATATGAACAACTTCTTTCCTATATAAGATAATAGACAATCAACAAAACAATAACTAAAGCCTTAATTTGTAATATTTGCTGATTTTCTTGGTGTAAATACTCCCACCATGGCACCTTCAAGCTACCAACATGATGTCAGTGAATGCAGAGTTTAAAAAATATGCACGGTAGCACACTATTATACAGTTTTCACCATACTTATAAAATAAACATAAATAACCGCAAAGGCATAGATAATAATTGCGTGTAATAAACTAATTAAGAAGTGATGAGTTTTTAATATTCATTTCCTTTGGTTTTAATATAATTTAATTTAAAGTTTATATAATTTAATTTTTAATGTGTTTAACAATTGGCTTTAAAAATTCCTAAAATTTTAACAATCAGATCTCAGGAGCCAGGAGAGCTGGCTCTAGCATACCACTGGCCTTATTAAAATGCAAAATATTACCCTGGGTAAGAATAACATACAATCATTTGTATCCTTTAACAAACAAGTTGTAGGTGATCTTTCAGTTTAACACAGATTTCAGATAACAGAACACTGAAGTAAAGAGTTACAAATACACACAAAAAAATTATAGAGAATATTAATAATGACCAAAAACACAGAAATAGATCCAAAGCACTGATTATATTAGAAAGGGTTGTTCTCTTTGTTATTTAAATGTGGCCTCTCTCTAAGCCAAACTCAACATACAAACTCACTGCCTTCCCCATCCCCCACCCAGCAAGGAACATGACTCTCCTGAACAGGCCTCCCTGGTACCGAGGGATTATTACCAAGCGCCAACTAGCAATGCATTTGAAAAAAGACCTTAACCAAAGGGGGCAAATATTAAATACAAAAGAGCTTTTATGGCTAAGAAATTTCAAAGTGAGTCAGGAGGCCATTCCAGAGATTACACTTATGCTCATCTCAGAAGGATCTCACTGACGGCCACAGTAAACAATGACTCAAGCAGGGGTGCTCCTGAGGACTCTAGAAATATCTGGATACTATAGGCAGGGCAGAGAACCCCAGGAAATGAGAATCCTGTCAGTGGGCCTTACCTTGGAATATATGTTAACCTATTTCCCCAATGTAACAGATTCATTTATAAATTCCCTACACATATTTCTTCTGCCCCTTTTTTTTGAACCCATAATTAGCACTATACCCATTAAATATATGTCCCAGAGACTTAAATCTTAGGTGTGTTCATATGCTGGTTGAGCCCTGAATCTCAGCAGAGTTGCAGCCAACACCTACTCTCCAGTTCATCAGACTCACTGAGAACAACTAACAAAATGATGATGGTGGACAATGCCCATCCTAAAAACAGAGAGTATCTACAACTGCAATCAAGACAGCTTCATCCATCTGCTCCATGGGATCTAAGCCCCCTCTCAATCAGAAAAAGAATACACATCACCATCCTGAAATCCTCAAGATTGAGGAATGAACAAAAATAAGGGGGAAATGCAACTATGGACCAGAGTGTACTTACTGTTATTGTAGTAATGGAAGAACTTGTAACAGTGATATAAAGACAGCGGTCACCAGAGGCTCTTGGGGGAAGGGGAGGGAAGAATAGGTGTAACATGGGGCATTTGGGGTACATTGGAATTTTTCTGTATGATTTTGCAATGAAGGATACAGCCATTATACATTTTGTCAAAACCTACAAAATTGTACAGTGCAAAGTGTAAACCATAATGTAAACTATAGACAATGACTAGTAACAAAGCTTCAATATTTGTTTATCAATTGTAACAAATGTACCACACTAATGAAAGATGTTATTAATAGGGGAAAATGTGAGAGGGGGAGGGGGTAAGGTATATGAGAATCCCCTATGTTTTCGATGTAGCTTTTCTGTAATATAAAATATTTTTATGAATAAAGTTTTTAAAAAAGAAAAAAAAAAGAGGATGGTTGCATGAAGGGCCTCATAGATGAGACAGTTGGCTACCTATCCATTATCTATTACCCTTATAGATGAGACTGTCAATACCTATCCAATACCCATTCTCCCCTTCTTATGAAAAGAATTCTGTTATTATTTGGAACAACCATAGGCCCAACTAAAAAACTATACTTTCCAGCTTCTTTTGCAGTGGGGGAGGGAGGGTTTAATGTGACATTTCAAGCTAATGAAAAGTGGAAGTCACTGGGAAGAGCTTCCAAAAAGGCTCTTTAGAAGGGATTCATCCAGCTGGCAAACAATATTTGTCCCTTGGTCTATTTTCTTCTTTCGGGAACTCTTGGTCAAAGCCCTGAGACCTTGGGACTGAAAGCCCATGCTTGAGATATTTAAGCATGAAGCCAGGTCCCTGATGACATTATAAAACTACTCTGCCATCCCTAGCTTGCCCTCTCCTCATTACCTGAAAAAACAAAAAGCATAATTATTTTAAGCTACTCTTACTTGGACTTTATGATACATGCAGCCAAACTAAAAAAAGTCTAATTAATAAGGGATCATCGTGAGATGACTAGGAAAGATTGTCAAAATGAGACTCTGAAATGGCTCAGCCATCAGCATCACAATTCCATTTTAAAATGCATCTAGTTAAGAGCCCTTCATTAACTCTCACTCAAACTCCACTAAACATTTACAAGGACCAAAAAGAAAAGGGGGGGGGCGGATGTGGCTCAAATGGTTGGGCGTCCGTCTGCCATATAGAGGGACCTGGGTTCGATCCCCGGGACCTCCCGGTAAAATAAAAATATATATATATAGAAGGCGCATGGGCTGCCAGGCTCTGTGTGCCGGTGAGCTGCCAGGCCCCGGGAGCCATGCAGCAAGATGATGACGTAAAAGGAGAGAGACAAGACGAGATGCTCCGAAAGCTCCGAAAACCAGGAGCCAAGGTGGCGCAGATGGCTAGAATACCTCTCTCCTACATCGGAGGTCTTCAGGATCGAATCCTGGTGAAGACTGGAGGAGGAGGATGAGAAGAGATGAAAACAGACACAGAGAATTGCCCAGTGAATGGACACAAAACAGCAAAATGGGGAAGGGGGGTTTAAAATGGATCAAGTAAACAAATAAATCTTTTG
>JAQZBX010011176.1:0-43139 GCA_029593785.1 Cabassous unicinctus | reverse complement strand
AGTAAAGGCAAAACCGGACTCTGGCAATCCCTTTGCTGTAAAGGATCATTATACTGGCAACGTCTGGATAAGGTCACAAGATTAGGTAATAGTATTGTATCAATGTTGAGATCCTGAATTTGATAATTGGCCTGTGGTTACGTAAGATATTTCCTTATTTTACTCTGTTATTCCCGTGCTTTGATTTGTGCAATTTTTTAAAATTTGTTTCAGGAAAGCATCATTGAACTCTTCCATATGTTCATGCATCTATATTACGTCTGGAAAACTATATCCCTCCCATTCTTGTGGCCCTGCAGGCCTTCCCAATGTTCTGAATTCTTAATTTACATTTATGTTCATAGATTTGCATTTCACCAAATATTTTTTTGTATTTAAGCCCAGTTCCCCTCTCATCATAGCAGGCTTGGTATTTTAAAGACAACCTCGTGGCAATGTGAGAACACCATGTTCTGTGAATGACTCAATCTAGGAGGTACCGTTTTTTCCCAGAAGTGGCAAGACCATCTCTCTGGCTAGGCAGCCCAGGGAAGTCGCCAGAATGAGCTCTTAAAGCAACATTTTTCAAAGTGTGGTTTTCAGACTGCACACATTAGTGTTTCCTGGTGCTGGCTAACTAGGCAGCTTCCTGGGAACCCACTGCATACTTTCTGAATCAGAATCTCTAGGGATTTGGCTGGGAAACTAACATTTACAAGACGCTGCCCAGAAGACTCTTATCATTCAGTACTGAATCAGTATTTATGAGCACCATCTGCGTGCCAGATGCCATCCTAGGTGCTAGAGCCGCCAGTGTATAAGGTACCAAATATTTCTGGTTTCATGGTGCTTCTGGTGTGTCGTTGTCTTCCAGGGCCACTGTGACTGAGCGCCACAGACTGTCTGCATTATAGCGCAGTTCTGGCAGCTGGAAATCTGGGCCATGCTTCCTCCTAAGGAAGAATGCACTCCATGACTCTCCCCTGCCTTCTGGTGGGAGGCAGGCAATCCATGGTGTCCCCAGGTCATGGCGGCAGAACTCAGCCTCGCCTCGACCCCTCTGTCTCCATCTCTCTTACTGTGCCCAAACATCCTCTGCTTCTAAGGACACCAGGTACCTAGGATTAAGAGCCCACCCTAAACCAGTTTGGTCTTGTCTTAACTCGTAACATCTTCAAATACCCTTCTTACAGATGAGCTCTCACTCACAGGGCTGGGTTAGGAGCTGAACATGTCTTTTGGGGGGACACAATTCAATCCATAACACGAATGTCTCTAAAGCTTGAGAACAAATGTCCTAAGGGATATGTGGGAGTTGATGGGGCAAGAGAAACACCTCCTGAGTGGAAGGAATGCTATGAGCTGCAAAATCAAAAACATGAGAATCAAGGCTTCCTTTTCTTAACTTTTCATTTTGGAATAAGATAGATTTACAGAAACGATGCAAGATAGTACAGAGAGTTCTTGTATACCTGCCACCCCACTTCCTGTAGCATTAACAACTTCCATCATCACGGCGCATTTGTCACATTAAGTAAACAATACTGCTCATTAGTATTGATGGGACTTCAGACCTTATTAGGGTTACACTCATGTCCTCATTCTTTCCCAGGATCCCATCCAGGACACCACGTTGCATTTGGTTGTCACATCTCCTTAGTCTCCTCTGATCTGTGGCAGTTTCTCCAGCTTCATTTGTTTTTGATGACCTTGACAGTTTGGAGAAGTGCTGGGCAAATATTTTGCAGAATCTCTGGGTTTGTCTGATGTTTTTCTTATAATTAGACAGAAGTTATGATTTTGAGGAAGAAGACCACAGAAGTTTAGTGTCCTTCTCATCACAACTTATCATGGGATATATGCTATCAACCTGACTTATCATAGTGATGACCTTGACCTTGACTTTGATTGCCTGGCCAAGGTAATGGTTGGACTATTCTTTTTTATGTCAGAGGGTGTAATAGTCATGGTTTGCTAAGGAAACAGAACCAACAGGAGTTATCTGTAAATAGTATGAGATTTTATAAAAGTGTCTCACGTGACCATGGGGATGCACAAGTCCAAGTTTTGCAGGGCAGGCTATAAGCCAGGGACTCCGATGAAGGTCCTTGATGAGTTCCCTAGGAAACACTGGCTGTCTGAAGTAGAGATGGGAATTCTCTCTCTGAAGGCTGAAATCACTTCCCCTTTTAAGGCCTTCACCTGATTAGATGAGATGTCACTCATTGCTGAAGGCAATCTGCTCAGTTGGTTGTAGATGTAGCTAGCCACCTATGCAATCAACTCACTGATGATCAAAGCCTATGAAATGCCCTGTATTACAATTAGCCCAGTGCTTGCTTGACCAGACAACTGGGCACCATTACCTGGCTGAGTAGACACATTAGATCAACCATCACACTCTCCAGAGAAGACATGAACGGAACATCAAGTTCCATTCTAACCATGAGAGAGGGAATTAGCATATTAGTAAGGGTGAGGTAAGAGGAAACTTTGAAGGCTAGGGAAAGTATGTGTGAGTGTGTAAAAGACTGAGGAGGAGACCAACAGCACCCCAGGATTGTGTGTCTGGGTGACCAGAAGGCTGGTAGAAACTCGTATGGAAGGGATGAAGCCAAGAAGAGAAGTGCAGCCTGCGTTTGAGCTGCATGGACCTCGACATCCAGATGCAGCTTGAATTGCTGTTGGGACACCCAGATGGCGTTGGTGGCAATTCTGTTCTATCTTTCATGGGAGAAGTTTGAGGCAGAGATACTCTCTCCACCTCCAAGCACCATGCAGAATATAGAAACAGCATAAAAAAACTGGTCATCTTTCCCCCAGCAACTGCTCATCTTCCTTTCACTCCGCCCTCCTTATAGAACCAGAGTGACTGCTTCCAAGAAAACTGGCTCATCTTAACACCTTATTTGAAACTTGTGTTGCTTCTAGGTTGAGACTAAACTCCTCAAGGCAGCAGCTAAACTGTCGCATCCCAGACTCTTCTCTTCCACCATCTGCCCTGCAGTTGTCTGCTTTTCTTTCTCTTCCTTGAAGCTGCTGTGGTCCCTTCTTCCTATGACTTGGACCCTTCCCCTTAGCCTGGAAGACCATGCCTGCAACCTCCCTGGTTTTAGTTCTGTCCATCCACCAATTTTTAGCTCAAATATGGCTTCCTGGGGGAAGCCTTCCTGAGTCTCAACTGTCACTACTGGACCATATCGCAGTTTCCTATTTGAAACTTCAAGTCCTCAATCCCTCATCTGCAATTCCAAAATCCCCAAAGCTCAGAAAACTGGATTATTTTTTCCATAACACATTTAACAGGAAACTCTGACCCAAATCAACAAGAGGTTATTTATAGCTATTTTTGCCCCATACAGTGAGACTATTCCTAGGTACTTAACAGAAATATTTGTGTGTGATTATATGCTTCTCCCAGGGTCTCACAGGGGTGCTACATAATCAGTAGTATTTTTGCCTTATTTAAAAATCCAACATTTTAGAAATCTAAAGTGCCTGGCTCTGAAGCTTTCAAATAGTGGATAGGGGGCTCATATATATTTGGATGATTATATGATATTACCTCAAGTTTCTTATCAAAGTTTTTACCCACCATGGAGGGAAGTTCAATTATATTACCAGCTGTTAAGATGATTTTTCCCATGGCAGTATCCAATTTGAACCCCTTTTCTATGTAATTGCATTTAAATGATTTGGTTGGGCTTAACTCGATTTGTGCTAGGTATAATTTCTAAAGGAAAATACAGGCATAAAATAAATATTCTCCAGAATTTTCTTTTGACAATCATCCCTAAGTGTGTTGAATATATTCAGTCAGAATTTCTCACAATCACCAAGCATGTGAAGTAATTAAAAAGACAGAAAGCTACTAGGACTTGCAGTCAGTGAAGAATTATAAAAGTCAACCTAAAGCCAAACCCAAATTTGCATCATTTATTGCATTCAATATTTTTACCACAATTTCTCACCAAGCATGTAAAGGCATTATAAAACTTACACTCTGAATTGGACTCCACGAATAAAATTTTAAAGCAAACTAAAACAGAAACAACAACAGTATTTTTCACCCAGGGATGATTTTGCCCCCTCCCCCAGGGGACATTTGGCAGTGTCTGGAGACATTGCTGGTTGTCAAGAGAGGTGGGAGCTCCTGGCATTTTGTGCGTAGAGCTGACAAAAGATGGACCCCACCACAGAGAATCCTCCAGCCCCAAACGTCAACAGGGCTGAAGCTGGGAAACCCTGCAATAGAGCAATTAGAAAACACCCTCTCCAGAGGAAACAAAGACCAATTCAGTAAGGTGACGCAAGTGTTTCACTACACCCAAAGGACGAACTGCCTCGTTGACCCCACAATTTAAAATTCAGAGTGACATAGTTGCCTCAATACCAACACATGCCTTTGAAATAAGAACTGAAATAATTTTTTTTGGTAAGACATAAGTCTGATATGGCTATTTGATTGGACAATGAAGAGTAGCTGAGCACGATAAGTTAAATGGTGTCCTTTTTTTTTCATAAATAGAATGAGCTGGAGATGCAGGTCTAAGATTTCAACAGAAATATGTAAGAAACATATATGATACATACAATCTGGTAATGATGTCTTTTGCCAATGTTCAACATATGAAGCATTTTAGTTTGGGGCAAGGAAGTATAGTTTTTCACAATTATTTTAGGGGAATTGGAAGAGAAATTTTGAAGAGTGGTGTTCCAGTTGACCTTTCATGTTTCACGTTTGAGTTTCTAGGCAGCTGAGTTACAGACTAGAGATAGTGTGTGAAGTGATAAAGATGGGGTGGAGGTTGTGGAGTGGGGTGCTCTGGGGGAATCTTGGAGTGGATTGAGAGCATATGACGAGAAGACTTCTAGAGGTAATAGCTTACTTTTCTTCATGCAGCCGGGACTATTTTTATCGCCACTCCAGAGAAGCAATAAGGGAAAGAAAATAGAATCTGTATTCCAAATATTTGGAGAATTTACAAGTAAATAAGAAGTCTTGGGGCAGAGGGAGAGCTGCTTTGTTTTGCATAGAAACATGTCTTGGATTCTGACATCCAGATTCTCCAGGCTATATACATTTCCACCACCAAAGTGCAGGAGTATAGCTCCATACGGAGTGCTTGGAACTGAACATTGGTCTATGGGGACAAGACTGAACAGGAGAAAACAGCAACTCCGATTTAATTAGAGTTGGAAATAGGACTGAGGAAACTCTCCTAAATGGAGGCACTGATAACATAAATGCCAGAGACACAGCTTTGAATGAAGTGTAGGGAGGGGGAGTGTGTGGGGGTGGTGCCCAGGGGCGTTGGGGAATCGTTTAGTTTTAAGAGCAAAATATGAAAGAGGGAAAAAAAACCCTAAAGAAATGGCAAAGAGTGGGAGTGAAAAGTATCTAAACCTAAATTACAGGGAACTTCATGGCTGTGTTCACCAGTGAGGAATAAATAAGCCAGAAGCAGAGAAATGGGTAACATGGGTGAAAAAGAAAATACTCTGTAAGCCCAAGGAACAGAGAAGGTCACACAAGACGCCTTATAAATCAAAATTGTCAGTGCTTCAAGAGGAGGAGCAGAAAATAAAGTATGAGACTAGGAGAAAATGATCAAGGAAGTGGAGGTTGAAAGGAAAGGGTGGCAGCAGATTCGAAGTCATAATAAACCTCAGAAATACGGAAGCTACAAGAGGTCGGCAGAGGATGGTGTCACTTTTAGGGTGGTGATTAAAAGAACGGGGAGATATTTCTGGGACATGAAAAGAGATGCCCTTGGCACTCACACACACACACACACACACAATTGCTGAAGGAACCAAGAGAAAGAAAACTTTGTAGAAATGCAAGAAGAGAGACAAGAATCAATAAAATACCACAAGAAGAATGTCTTTTCATGTATTCCATAAATCAAATAAACAGTCATTTAAAATAAAATGCTTTCATAGAATTTATCAAAATAAATTAAATTGGTCATTGCCAAACTAAAGGGAAAAAACAGCTGTTTCATTTTAGAGCACATTATCATCTATCTATCTATCTATCATCTATCTATATATATATATACTTATGCTGCTCTTTTACTAATTTAAAAATATACCACCCCATTTTATAAATTTATAATTTATAAAAATATGTCATACAATTTTTAAAAACCCTCAATTATAATGTTCAGATATTCCTTCTTTCAAGGTCAAATTTTTTTTTCTAAGAATTACTCTCCTGAGCTGAAATTATTTCAGCTTTCTTATGGCTCTTTGTTTTAGTGATATTGTTCTGTGAATAAAATAAAAGTTTTGAATATGTCAAAGGGCAAAGATATCCACTTATACCAGAGGGGTAGTTGTGAATGTATGGGAGGAGTCAGTATTTTTTATCCAAGCATATGGTTCCTTCTCAAGTAAGTAATCACGCATAGAATTAAATTTTACATATACTTTTACAGTTATTAAATGCTTCTTGGGGTGCTGGGTAGGAGCTGGGAACAGTGATGATGTTTCCTAACAGACTAAATGTGTTTTTCAGTGGCAAATGTTTTCTAGCAAATATATTAGGGAAGCAATTATTTCAATGCTGACAAATGACTGCATGAATAATAATGACAATGAAGATAGCTTTAAAACCACAGTTTTATTTCTTGTTCATATTCATGTCCAAAGTAAATCAGAAGAAAATTTCCAGAAAGACGCTAAGATGAACAAAATGATAGAATAATCAAACAGTGGAAAATGACCCAAAGCTGACTCAGAAGTTAGAACTAGTAGAAAAGACACATTAAAACATTTATTATAACTGTATTCTATGTGCTTAAAAAGTGAAGTAGAGACCTAGAAGATATAAAAAAGACCCAAATTCAATTTAAAGAGGTGAAAACTACAATGTAAAAATTGAAAATACACCGGATTGGCTTAATAGCAAATTAGACATGGCAGAAGAAAAGATTAATGAACTTGAAGTCAAAGCAGTAGAAACCATGCAAAAGGAAACACAAATTTTAAAGAAATCAAAAAAGAAAAAAAAAAAAAAAAAAAAGAAAAGAGCATCAGTGAGCTGTAGAGCAATATCAAGTACTCCCTCTAATATATGTGTGCCTGAACTCACTGTTTTTAAAATATAGACTTTTGATTAAGTTCCATTATCATGCTATCTCAAGACAGAGCTAACTTTGCGTTTAAATGTCGAGTGGTTACTTAACCAGCTTGCCTGCTTTGCTCTACTGAATAAGTTACCATTTGCCCACATGCTTTCAAACGTCCAAAAATATTAACCCCTCTTTGGCTGTTGATTATTTTTCTGTGTTAGTCCCTGTGGATTTACACCTTCCTCATTCCATGCTTTGTTACTAACCAATGCTAAAATATCATTACTGGAATTTCAGGTATTTCCTCAATAAGTGAGTGATTTGTCCTCTCATGAATATCCAGAAGTTTGGGAATTTCCTTAAGCAGCTTTTCAGGACAGAACCATGGCTGTTAAACTTTATATGTACCATCCTTTTTAAGAGTAATAACTTATCATTTATAAATAAATGATTATTTATATGTAAAGGTAATATTTCATTACCCTTATATGTGATTATATTAAATAGGTATTGACATCTAAAGTCATAATCCTTTTATATCATAATTCTATCTATTGCTATATTGTATTCTGGCATTTTCTGTCAAAAAGGCGAAGTTAATTTTTTCTCTCCTTTTTACCATCTTCAGATGATTATTTTATATTGACAGGAAGTTTATAAGATTTTTTTCTTTACTGTTGATTTTTAAAAAAATTACTAGGATCCAAAGGTGCCATTAATTTTGTTTGGCTCACTGTAAAATCTGATGGCTCCCATCTCAGAGCTCTTTGGTTCTATTATTTCTTAATATTTTCTTCTTTTGCTCTGTTATATTCATGTTGAGTTTCCCAAGTCTGCCCTCATCAATTTCTTTATTTTAAAAAAATGTCTAGATTTTGTCTTCCAAGTCACATTTTTCAGTATCCAATATACACTTTCTGCTTTAATTGCAACTTTAAATCCTCAGACATCATTTCCACTTGGGTTCTCTCTTTTCAAGACTGACTGCCTTTATTGCCTAACCCCTCCAATCCCACTGACAAAACTCTTGGAAATAATGTCCACTGGATCTTTAAATACATTATTTTTCTGTTTGCTCATCACTACGGAAGGAGGTTTATGTTTTGTGTGTGCTTGGGGTTTTTTTTTCTTCCTATTTTGGGAGTTAACATGCATTCTTACAAACCTCACTTGGCTCCCACTTTAGTGTTCAGAAGAAGGGGAAAAAAGACAAGTCAGGTTTCCTCTAACTTCACTTTGCTCTACTGTCAATGATGAGGCCCGTGGAGAGTCAGGAGGGTCCAGATCCGGGAGATTCTGTAGACTCAGATAACATCATTTGTGAACGACTGTTGGTTGTAGCCATTGGAGGCTGGAGGAAACAACGAGCTCTGGTCTGTAACTGACACCTGAGCTTTCCAAGGAGCGCTCCAACTCAAGGATCTTGCCAGCCTCCAAAACACCTCATGGACATGGGCCTGAAGGCAGGGATAATGCTCTCCAGCACCTGTCTCCTTGCTCACCACCCAAGGTGCCCTCGGATGGGCAGGTTTCTCCCTTGCGTGGTCTGCCCCTGCCCCCACCTGGACTCCAGCCCTAAGACTTTGGTGTGGGAGAGCTTTCCCTCACGTGTGAACTGCAGTTGGCCACCCTTTCCCTTGTCCCTATCTTATATTGTGAGTGTAAAAAGCACCAATCCCTACTTCCCAGAAATATATTACTCTTTATTCATACATTCTCTGGTCATTTTCATTGGGATTAGGGAAAGAGGACATTAAAGTGAGGTACTCAAGTTATCTTGAGCTGAATATTTCTCTCCTTCAGTCATTGTTTAATTTGGGCTGACCAACTCCAGTTCCTTTAATCTGTGTGCATGTAATATACTCCTTTAGTCATTTTAAGATGTCTTCCTTAATCCCTCTCTAATGTTATTAAAAAGCTCTTTTATGTAAGGGGCCAAAAATTGGACAGAGTTCTCAGGGACTACCCAATGCTGAATAGGAAAGATTGCCTGGATATGCACATTTCACACCTTCAAATACAGTAGACTATCATACATTCTTTTTATTGTCACACCATTTGTATTGTATACAGTACCAGCAGAGCCAGGAAGCATCAATAGCATCAGCGTGTCTTTAGTGTTGCAGAAACAAAGCTATATTTTCTCCAAACTATGTTGGCTTGCCATCCATGGACAAAGTCACCTACCGCTACTCCTACAGGTGGCGCCAGGTAATATGTGCCAAGGATCTGGACAATCGTTCCTAAAAACTTTACTACATGCTCCTCTAAGGAATCGCTCTCTTTTTCTCTCTTTCCCTCTCTTTCCCAGTCTCTCTCTCCTTCCCTCCATTTTTACTCATGCCAGCCAGATGCAGACGAGCTTGTGAAGGACTCCAAGCCCTGGGGAAAGGTGGTGCCAATAAATGGACCCCTGAGTGCCCGAATGACTTTGTGGAGTCAAACCCTTCTGTTAAACAGTTTTGGACAATGGCATCAGCAAGAAATAGACCTTTTGGAGCTTAAGCCACTGTTTGTTGTGTTTTTTTTATATATTATTTTTCTTCTAGCATTTAACCTTCCTTGGCCAAGTCATCACAGCAAATACTTGATCTCTCTTAGAATCAATTTCAGTGAAATTGAAAAAATACTAGTGTATACTGATAGAATGTTTTGAGAATTTATATAAGACACTTTGGTAAAGCACTTAAAAAAAGAGAAGAGAACAAAGTAAGAATTCCTTAGCCATTATCATAAAAGGACAAGTAGGTATTTATCAAATACCAATAAATAAGTCAGCAGCTGTGATAAGCACTACAGGGTAATATATGGTGCCAGGTAAAATGTGGCCAAAGAGGTGAGAGGAAGCTTTCCTAGAGAAAGGGCATTTGAAGCTCTTGTCTGGGAATGAGTAGATGCGAATTATACTTAAGGAGAGGAATGAACATTATAGGCAGAGAGAATTGCAGAAAAAACATATATCTATAACCAAAAATGTTATCCTAGTCATTGTTGACCATTGTATCTAGAGCAGCCAGCAGACAGTATTTTTATACCATATGTGATGATCTTGAATCAGATGGTAAAATCACAGACAGCCTAATTATATTTTCAGGAGGTAAACGACAAAACTCCAATCATGGTTTCCGAATGTTTAGTTAGGACTCTGATTCTATTTTAGCTATTAGCTATATCGTCATGTATACCCTTGATTTCCCTGCTGTAGTGACAATGATGTGATACACACACACATATTCATATGTTAATTTTGTTAGTTATTATTTCCTCCATCTAATGTACTATACTCCTACTTATTAGGGGGCCATTGCTTATACAGTTTCTTTTGCCTATATTCAGCTTCTGGCCCACTAAGACCCCAGAATTTTTTTTTCTGTTATTGGCCATTGATGTCTGATATTTTTGTTTATATTGGGCAGGGGACAAAAGTGGTGGTATGAAAAGGCTGTTCTAACTCTGAATGACCTTTATCCATATCTATTAGTTTTCATGGCTTTATATGTACAGGTTTTATGATTGGACCAGGAACCTAAATTTATTAAGTTCTTTGGAATATTGATGACACACTTTAAACACCACAGCAGTTTTGAAACACATATATCCTAATAGTAGTGATTTTAGGATATGTTCATTCAGTAAATATATAATGAATATTAGTTACAAACTCAATTGCTCTTTAAAATGATTTTGCAATTTGTTTATCACAATTTAATGTACAGTTTTGACAATCTAGTCCTGATATTTTTGAGGTATCATTTCTCAGTCTATAAAGAATGTTTGGTGAACATAGGGACTCCACACATCTCTGGTATTTAGTTTTCTGGCTACTAAAAACATACTATGTAATGGGTGGATTAAATGATGGGATTTATTGGTTCACAGTTTTGAGGCTAGAAGTCCAAATCCAGGGGTCATCAAGGTGATGCTTTCTCCCAGAAGACTGTGACATTCTGGCGCTGGCTGCTGGTGATCCTTGGTCCTTTCCTCCTCTATCACATGGCAACACACATGGCGGCCTCTCCTGGCTTCTCCCTTCTCTTCTGGATTCCACTGACTTTCAGCTTCCAGCTGCTGCTCTCTCTGGCTTTCTCTCTCTCTATGAGACCTTCAGTAATAGTTTTAAGACTCATCTTAAGTCAGTCAGTGTTCATCCTAATTGAAGTAACCTAATCAAACAGTCCTATTTACAGTGGGTTCACACCCACAGGAATGGATTACGTTTGATGTGTTTTTGTGGGATACATAGCTCCAATCCACCACACCTGGATATCTGAAACCTACAGAGTGGGGGAAAAATACTTTTAAAAAATTATATAAAGCCAAGGAAAGAAGAACATGCCATGCAGCAGTAGCCACAGAACAATTTGATGTCTCATACTGTCTGGTGACATATTTTTTAAATAGAGGTTTGAACAATTAGTCAATCAGTACAGACTCTCATGGGGTTACCTCTGAATTCTCTTCAGCTTTAAATATTCTCAGTTAAAAGAACTAAAAATTTCCTTTTTCTGCACTAGAGGTTTAAATAAATGATCACACTACTACAGAGCTAGCAACCATTGTCAGGTAGGCTGTATCATAAAAATTCTGAAACTACTCCTTCTTCTGTTGTGTCCAGAGAGGTGGAATCTGACCAGAAAAGTGAAGTTAGCTTCTCAAGTCTGTAGAGTTGAAAACAATGAGATTGCCTTGCCATTAACCCTTCTAGACCTTTAAATAAGGCCTCCTAATCCTCCCAGATATACAGGGACTACCTGGCTACTCAGAAATGTCATGTACCTGATGAGAACAAACTGTCTCAATAAGCTTTGGTTTGCCAATCGTTGTCCAAACCACCAAATTTTGATTTTCCCTGACACTCCCTTTTTACTTCAAGTTATGCCATCTACTTCCCCAAAGACAGAATTAATTAATATAGATAGGCTCTTTTTATCTTTCCTGCGTCTCAGTCTGCTTTTCAATATGGTTGTCAGTGCACAGGTAGTCTTTCCTAGCCCACCTTCAGATTCTCTTTTCTATCTCAACGTTTTAACCTTCCATCTTAGGAAAGGATTTGATCATTGCATTGACAACTGCAATGCAGCTGATGGGTCAAAGTTTAAATCCCACTATTAACTCTCAGACCACATGTCTCTCAAGGCTCCTGAAACCTCACTGGTTTCCTAGACCCTCCCCTTTTTTTGTTCTACTTTGGGCACTGCTATGGGTGAATAATTCCATGTTCCATAAATGGAGTCTGTGGCATCTCCTGGCTTCTAGAGTTGCCCAAAGGGGCTGGACGGTGAAGTGGAGTCATCCACCATAGGCCAAACTTTCACTGATGGGCAACAGAAGATGGAAGGGAACTCCACAGATAAATTTCCTCCCCCTTCCTCTCCACAGTGTAATCTTCCGAAGGTTCCCAAGGACTTCTCACTTGGCTGGGTGAGAGCACTGGCTGTGCTCCCAGCTGCTTGTCTCCTGAGAGGTTGTGAAGCAGGGCCCAGTGACATAACATACCACCTTGATGATCCCCAGCCTCACTGCCTTTTCCCTCACCCTCTCTGCTCTGGGATGCACCTCCTAAGTTGAGCATCATCCTTTTCTGTTTTCTAGTGACTCCAGGATGAGACACACCTTCCCAGAGTAGGGGCATTTTAAAGATAATGAAATCCTTAAGGAGAAGGAAGGAAGAACTCAAGATGGACATTCAGGACTCATGCAGAGGTACTTTCATTGCAGCGTAGAATTCCTAGTACCCTTGAAACCGAATGCAGCTGCACTAGTACAATATCTGTATATCCACTGCTACTCCAATGCAGACCTGCACTTCATGGAGTTCCCAACAAAAGAGGGCTAGGACTACTAATTATTCATGAGAGCAACATTAGCTTTTGGAAAATTCTCATAACGTATTTCCCATATTAATATAACCATGTCCATACTAGATAAAGGGGGTGTTCATTAAGTGTCTGCAAACTTTGGTTCTAGAGATCTTGGAAGGTTCGAATCAAGAGCAAAGGGAGCACCAAGCATATACTTTAGGGCACATTGTACCCAACAGAACTACTCAGAACTGACTTGAGGCAAAAAGGAAAATAATTGGAAAGAAATGGCCATGGTTCGTGGAATTCAAGGAACACCCAAAACTTCTGGCCAGACATGAAAAGGCCTAGGGCTGCTCCAGGGAATCTGTGTAGCTGGAGTGCTAGGGCTTCCCACAGCTGCTGCAAGGAATGAGAAGCAGCTACCCCCTGAGTCTAACAGGTGCAGTGCCCCGAGGGAGGGCCGAGTCAGGCTTGCCTGTCTCTGCACATCCCTTGGCAAGAGCTGGGAGGACATGTGTCTTCACGGCCTCGCCAGATGTGCACAGCATCTAGGAGGTATATTTCTCCAAAAGGAAACTGCAATGATGTTTCACTAAGGAAGGGAAATGGACGTTGAGCTGCTTTAAGAAAGAAAAACAAAAGGAAAAAGAAAAATACATCTTCCTAGCTTGGCTTGCACCATATCAACTGGCTAATCACCAAGATGCTCTGTGGACGCAGATTTGATCTCCAAAGCTGGGAGGGCCTTAGCGCCTTCTGCCAGTTGTTCCCTCTTCATGTCTATATTTTATCCTCCGTTAGGCTTGGCATTACTTGTCATTACTTCTTTGGCCACAAGCTGTGGAAGCAGGGAGGGTTCGGCTGATTCAGCAGGCAGTCTAGCCGCCTGTGTGAGAGAGATGCCCAAAGGCTTGTCCCCGGCCATTAATTTTCTGGTTTTCGATTACTGCTCTTTGCTTCCACAACACTGAAATTGTGCCATATTTTAGTTACAGCT
Organism: Cabassous unicinctus; assembly: GCA_029593785.1. NCBI lineage: Eukaryota > Metazoa > Chordata > Mammalia > Cingulata > Chlamyphoridae > Cabassous > Cabassous unicinctus. The sequence continues at coordinate 29,280 of JAQZBX010011176.1, read as the reverse complement.
CTTTCAAGAAATCTCTGCTGTTCTTTTTACTGTTACAACCTGCTAGTGGCTCTTTTAAAGGACCCGTGCCTTTTAAGTATGAAAACCATAGAATAGGAGTCTTAAAAATAACTGTGCCTCGCCATGTGACAGGGCTTTCCAGGATGGCGGGCAGCTGGTCTTCAGGAAGAAAGCATTGCTTTGATCATGCCTTGATTTGGACATTCTCACGGGCTCAACTGTAAGCCAATAAATTCCCATTGTTTAAAGTCAAGCCATTTCATGGTATCTGCTTTAAGCTGTCTAGCACACCAAAACAATGGGCTTCACAAACATCTTAAGTGAAAGAAAGTCAGAGAAGAACAATGCAATATATCATTTGTCTAAAGTACAAAATCTTTGCATAGCTAAATACATTGTTCAGAATTACATATGCATGCACCAAAACTACAAAGAAAAGCAAGGCTATAATAAGGATAGTTGATGGCAGAGAGCTTTGGAAAGGGACGTATAGGTGTCCTCAATGATATTGAAATATTATATTTCTTAAGCTGGGATGTGGACACGAGTGTTTTTGTTTTTGTTTATACCTCATATGCACATTAATGTACATATACATATATATGAAATATCTCATAATAAAGTGTTTGAAAATTTAATGTAAATTTTTTTCTTTTATGAAGGAGTAGTTATTACCAGATAAAATTTATGGGGCTTAATATCCTAAGATATTGAAATGTACTCATATAAATGTGGACTATTAATCTTTTATTTCAAAGGACAGCAGGTGAAGGCCAGCTACTAAATTCTAAGCATATAGCGAAAAATAAAAGATAGTCATTCATATCCAGAAGCTCATAGTTTCATGTGTAAACAACAGAATCTCAATAGACTGAAATAAGCATTTAAGCAAAGCGGGTGTCCAGTGTGCTATGAGAGCCAAATAAGAATAGAAAGGGAACTAACACTATTGAACAGCAACTATAAAGCAGGCATTTTGCAAAGTACTTTCATATACACTTTAAACTTTCCATCTGCCAGCAACAATTTTGTGATATATGAGCGTCCTTATAATAGTTAGACGGCGAAAACAAGGATGCAGGGAAATTGAAACTTCCAAACCCTTCTGTGAGAGATAAACCAGTGGTGGGAGCGTACACCGCCTTTAAGCAACGATAATTTGTCATTAACAAGAGCTCTGAATATGCATATACTCAAGACCCAGTAACCCCCCTGCCCCAACCCCGCTGGTCTTTCCTGGTCAAGATCAAGATTGAACCTGGGATACAAGCTCAGACCTTGCTGACTCTCAAATCCTCGTTTTCATGACATCCTGCTTCCTCATTAATCACAGGTTGGCAGAGCCCTTTAAAAACCACCTTCTTGACATTTCTGCAGTCAGACACGGAAGCCAAACTCTCCTTATCATTTCACTAGATACTAAACTGTTTTCCAGCCCCAGATATTATTTCTTCATCTCTTATAAGTGCTTTGGCTACACGACCGGACAATACAATTATTTAATCTGCACTTGACCCGGTACATAAATATTGCAATGTCTGCAAAATGGAAGATCACTTGGTTTGAGAACTAAATTAATGGAGAGAGTTTTAAGTGTCACTCCTCGTGTCCAACATTTGACGAGGGTAGTCTGTGAAATGAATCACTAAGCCAAGTTTGTAATTAGCCTTTTGAAAACGTATTAGCATTGCCTTTGACTTCAAATGAGAATACAGCATTTAGTGGGAAGTAATTTGCAAATTAACGGTAGATATGGCATCCTGCCCCTGCTGTTGGTTGCTACGGAGTTTTGGAGGAACCCCACGCCTGGCGGGAGGTTACTTCTCTTCTTGGCAGCGTGTTTGTGTGTCCAGCCTCGTGTCCATGAATACAACCATCTGGAAGAATGGCTGGCAGCTCTTTGGACCATGCCTTCTAGACTTTGGGTCAGCTCACACTGGATAACTGATCATGGTATATTATGCTGGGATGGTGATTCGAGCAGTATCCCAGCTTTACTACCATGGTGCTGGATATTGGAAATTTGGTCTGTCTTTAGGTGGTCTCAAAGCACTGACTTCCTCATATGGTTTTTACATTTCATTTCAACCCAGCAGTTAGCTTTATTACCTTCTAGCACGATTTCACCGGTGTGAAGCATTCCACGGTGATTCCAAGGGTATGCTTTCCTTAACTCTTACATCTCCTTAGGTTGAATTTAATTTAAAGTTCTGTTGGACTATCCTGAGGGTAAGAAGCAATGCTGAAAGCAAGACCAGACTCACTTCTCATAGTTTATTGGAAGTTAACCATTCCATTCTGATTGACAGCCTAATGCCATGTAGTTACCCTCTTCCACCATCACTTCAAAAATCACCTGCTTTCAGACTTTATCTTCCCAGGTATCATAGCATCAGAGATGTTCTAGTTTAGTGGTAGAATTCAATTCCCAGTTGGGATGAGAATTTCCAACTGTAAGTCATGTTCTACTAGTAGAGGTTAGTAGTGTAGAAATGGCTACATTTAGGGGTAGAAATCCTACTTTTGACTACCAAGGTGAGCGTTTATTATCAAAAGTTGAGCTTGAGAAAATTATCGAACTTCTGAGGGGCTTGGATTCCTTATTACAGATACCCACGCAGAGGGTCCTTGTAAAGATTCAATGATGAGATTCCCTATCGAAGGTACCTCCACGTAGGGGTTCTTGTGAGGATCCAGTGGTAAGACTCCTTACCTTAGATACCTACTCCTAGGGTGTGTGTGAAGATTCAATAATGAGAGAAATTCTCTAATCCCAAATAGGGTTACACACTCTATCCCAGAATCTGGTGGGGAGAGAGGGAGCGACATATTCGAAAGTAGGATTGTCACAGAGAATCTGAAGCATATGCTTACCCATATGCATGGTAAATACACTTTGTAAACTGTAAAGTCTGGTGGAAGTTAGAGTTATTATTCAGGCACATAGCCAGGTATTGTAATTACTCTGCAAATTATTGTGTAATCTGCTTTGTGCTGCTGGGACATGCGGTTCAAGGGGATGTAAGTTAGTGCTTCTGCAGGACGGCTGTGAATATGTCAGGCATGTTTAAGCGTATTTATAGCCTCTTGATTAGATTTCCCTGGAGGCCCACAGATGTATTGTGAAGAGTTCCCCAAACACCTCTTTTAATGGTAAGGAAAATTGAGTTAAACAAATTTCTGCAATTGACCCTATGGCACAACTCCAATTCATTTTTGGGTCTGTAAAGGGATACAGTGTGACTCCCTTCCCCCATCTAGGACTCGGTCCCAGAGAAAGCAAAGCCCCTCTAATGGACAACAATACCCCTGGGAAGTACTTTTAATGCCTAGGTGGCAGGTCCTACTTTCCCCAGCAAATTCCAGTCACGTGCCATGGCCTGGGCGCAACTTGACAGCATCATGTCGGATGAAATAAAGCCTGACACAAACAGACAACTGTTGTGTGATCTCACAGATATGAAATAATTAGAATGAGCTAATTCATAGAGTCAGAAACTAGAATACAGGTTACCAGGGGCTGGGGTGGGGGTGGGGAATAAGGAGTTAATGCTTAATTGGGGTGTTGGAAAAGTTTTGGAAATGGGTGGTGGTGATGGTGGCACAAAGTAGTGAATGTAATTAACACCATTGAATTGTGTATCTGAAATTGGATAAAAATGGGAAAATTTAGATTGTATATATGTTACCCGAATAAATTAAAAACAAAACAAAACAACTAACCCAGAACTGTACAACACAAACTGTGAACTCTTATGTAAACTATGGACTATAGTTAATAGTATAATCATAATGATATTGCTCACAAATTGTAACAAAGGTGTCACACTAATGCAAAACGTTAATAACAGGAAAAACTGTGCAGGGGCATAGATAGAAACTACTTTCTGCATGGTTTTTCTGTAAACCTACAACTGCTCTAGTAAAAAATAAAATAAAATCACCCAAATAATATTACACAAGAAAAAAAAATTCATTTATAGCAGTAAGATATACCCATCTACAAAGTATTCAGTGTATATCAGGCAAATATAATTTAACAAGCACACCTACATCTTAGATTATTTCCAGAGAAATTCGATTCATTAGAAGGAATCAATTTAATGCTATAATAAGTGTCTAGTAAGTGAAGATGTTCATGGAAGAATTACATACTACGGTAAAAAATGGGATCAAGATGAATGGCTGACATTGGGTTTTGTCACTCATAATGTCAGATTATTTTAATATATATAACTATATATACATATAAACTATATTAGATAGGATATCTGATTGATAACTATATCACATATATAGATAACATCCTATACAGGGTGAGGGGGTTATATATTCTGCAAGACTGAGTGATTTTCAAGGAAAGCAAATTAACCTAAATGATTGTTTTAATCTGCACAAAAGCTTTGACTGAAAAGTTTACATTTCTGACATTACCTTCAGTAGGAGGAGGTTCAAAGCAATTTGAGGTCTCTGAAAATTTAAAGCAATTTTTTTCCTCCAATACTTGAGAAGTTGTATACATTTCAGCTTCATTACAGTATTTGGGTGAGTAAAACATAATACACAAAAATGAAAATATTTATCTTAGGGCGAGATTATATGTGATGATAATCTTACAGTGTTTTCTTAAAGCTTTCTTAAAGGTTTTATATCTACTTTACAATAAAAACAAAAAAAAACGGTAGTTTGCATTGGTTTCTATATGGGGCTTGTTTGTGTTCTGTACGTAACCCTATATGTCAATCTCTTTTCCACGTCAAGTAGTCATATATTAGCGCAAAGAAAGCCTGTAAGAGAGCCGATCCGCACAGACAGTTCAGCCATGCGAAACAACCCTCAATTTGTAGCATATTGCAAATAAGCTGCAAGCTGTAATTACCAGAAAGACAAAAATGATAGTCTCTTGGTGCCTAGTACCATTCCACGTGGCCTTGCAGACCCCTTTCTCCCAGCGCTTTCTGCCCATGTGGTAGGTACACTTGAGTCCGCCGTCTGGGGCTGACTAGCCACATGCCTGGTCTCTGGAGCATCCACCATGTACAGACTTGCGTGAAGCATCAAGCCCAGGAGCTGCTGCAGGGGCCTGGTGAAGCCACGCAGAAATGCAAGGTGTCAGCTGTCTTCACGGCAACTGGGAACAACGGGACACGGCAGCTGGGGCAGGTGGTCAGCAGATGAAGTCTTCTCCCTTCCTGTTCAACGGAAACACACGCGCCACGCTGTCCATCCACAGGACACATCAGCACCGTGGCCTCCATCCTCAGCTGCGTCTACTCCTTGCAGCTCCCGCTGCTTCTAACACAGCGCCAGCACTTGGCCCAAGGCTTGTTTCCTAGACAACGTGGCCTACCACACTCGGCTTGTGAGCTTGCTTGCCGTCATCTCTATGGCAGTTCCAGCACATGGCTGAAGAGACGAGAGAACCCACTTTGAAATAACATCATCATCCAGCAGCACTTGGCCTCAAAGTCGGGCTTTGAAGGACTTTTACGTATGTGCAGTATCTACCCTCTTCCAGGTGTACTAGGTCTTTATTATTTTTATTTTGCACGTCTGAAAACAAAGATGTTGGTCACCTCTCTCAACAGAGCAAACTTCGCAGGAAGCAAAGCCATAGCTTCTTACTCTGCGTGTTACGTTCTTTTGATGGTTTGGGTCTTTCGATTGAAGATCGTTGAGGAAAATAAAGAAAATCTCCAGTAAAGAATGTCCTGCCTATGATTTAGGAAATGAAATCGAGGCATCAGAGAATAGGCCAAGCAAGATTTGTAGGCGTGACTCAGTAGTTGCTTTAAAGCATATGAAGTGCCAGAGACTCAGTCTTATTACTTAGCATTTCGTATTATTATACTATGTATGTTAAAGGTGTCGTATCACTTAAAGATAACGCAATATAAGACAGAAATTTACCAAATTCATCTGTAAGCTTGATTTCTGACTCAATCTATCATGAAAAATAATTCTCAAAATTAAAAACTTTCATTCGGCACATTTTTTTGTACTTTCAATTAAATTCCAACAAATTTGCATCATTGGTCGCCATTAAAATGAAGTGACTGTTATAGTCCCTAGAATCACAAATTTTACAATAGAAACCAGCAAGCCATTTCTCCAGAAAGAACCAAAGTCTATGAAAATTGCCCTACAGACTTCAATTGGATACCCAGAAGAGCTATTTGGCTCTAATGCTAATTAAATAATGCACATTTTCCAAAGACATATGTGCAATCTTTGAACCTGAAAAACCTTTAAAGATAGACTTCCAGGCACTGTTTAAGGGGTGCTCTCTCCCAGTGAGGTCTTCTCTTGGTCTCTACGTAAATAATAGTGAATAACATAGCAGTGACAAGAATCCTTCAGCCGTTTTCCAAAGGGTAGCAACAGCTTGGCTTTGACTGAGGGTGCCTCTAGCTGCTAGATCTCACTTTTCTATCCATGCAACAGATGATGTGGTTGTGAATTAACACCCCTGGAAGCAGTCCTTGCACAACGAGGCACACGGCTTGGTGAACACGTAACAGAGCCCGCTTACCCTCATTTGGGATGACTCAAAGGCATGTGCTACCCATTGGTTTCTAAGTCCAGAAAACTAATTTCTCCTAAAATGTAGTGCATCCATAAGAAGTAATAAAGTGTCCCCAAAATGGCCTCTAGACCTTTAGATGTAGGAGCTATTTTTAAGCTCTGAGCCCACCTGCAAATAGTGGAGTCTGATACCATTAACAATTTCCCAGCTTTTAGGGGTTCTTGGTTTATTAATATCACCTGGTCTTCTGTTGGAAATTCACCCAGTTGTTGAGATAAATTTACTGCCTGAGGACATTTTGGTAAAACTTATTTTGGGTTGGCAAAACCCATTACTGGACCCCTAAAACTTGGGCCCCATAGAGCAAGACCCATGACCAAACCCACAGCCTCGATATTCGCATTCTTCCTTTCTCATGTTCCTATTACTGCAGTTGTCCCTGTGGTCTCTGAAGAGATACTATTTGTGCAAGGCAGAGGCATGCAATGGCCTCCAGGTAACTGAGCCCATATGAAAAGTCACAGTGACAGGCTGTGTGATATGAGCACAAGTCCAAGGTGCTTGATGGCAGAGGCTCAGAGCCTTTTACCGGGATGTTTCAATAAGGAAGTAGAGCAAGAAGAGCCACCACTGCTGGTCTGCCTGGCTGATTCTCCATCGGTTGGCAATGATGGATGGGTTCTTTATTCACATCCCAGGTTCAGAAACATAAAATGTATTCAGAAAGCACCATGGGGAAAAGAGAAGGCAGAACACTCTAGAATCTTTGGCAGTCTCATCTATTCTACAAGTCACTGGTTAAAATGAGCCAATTTTCTTCTAATGCTGGCTATTTATGGCTCGGCTTTTTCTATTGCACTCATGGATTTCTAACCTGCAGTGTGGATGGAATGCGACAACGTGAGTATACATCTTCAGAAAGCAGCTCTTCCGCTCATGCAAATTTAAACTGGCATCCTAGCCATGATACTAAAATTTCAACTGGCTAAAATATTACACATTCCACCAGTAGATACAATAGGCTAGGAGATTAAAACAAAGATAATATTCCCAGCGTGGAAAGAAATATTACGCTGAATAATTTAAAAAGTGCTATAATAAACTCGCAGGAAATGAAATTCACAGTTGCCGATCTTTGTGGCACTGAAATTAAAAGGAGATGCTGAGGGAAAAAGAACAGAAAGATAGGAAGGGATCATTATCCCCTAAACCTTTGATCTTGGCAATCTTTTCCTTTCAGGGGTAGAATTTTGAGAGTGTAGACATTGAAATGATTAGAAGAGTTTCCGTTAAAGAGGAGAGAATAAGGACCCTAAAGACAGAGTCCTGATTCTGGCTTTGGCAGTAGGCAGCCCATCACTTCCTGGTTCAAGGATGGACTTCATTTCCCAGCATCCCTTGCAGTTGGGTATCAAGTGACTGGACTGTCTTCCTGCTGAAGGAAAATGAGAAGTGTTGGGTGACTCCATATAAACCTCTTATGTGTGCTTCCACTCCTGCAGACTAGAAGCAAAGCGCAGAGAACTTGGAAACATGTGGGAGACGGTGGATCCATAAGATTGAAGAACTCCGGGTGTCCTTGGAGAAAAGCTGTCTGCCAATAAGGCAACACCTGTTTTGGTCTTTACAAGAGTGAGCGCTGAACTTTCATCTTGCTGGAGCCATGATACACGTTTGGATTCATTTGTTTTGGCAGCTAGAATTGCCCGGGTGGTTTTGTAACCGCAGATGATTCTTTCCAAATGTCTGAGACTCCATTTTTTTTCACCTGAAAATAATCATGTTTGTCTGTTGAGGAGGAAATGAAGCAATGGAAATAGAAAATGTTTTGTATTCCATAATCAATGTTATAAACAGAACTTTTAGAACCATCACCTCACCTAAACAGAAAATTAGATAATTCTCACCTAACTGTGTACCATACTCTGTTTCATGGATTTCTAAGGACTGGATCTGAAATTAGCATATATCTTACAATTGATGGACTGGAATAGTTAAAATGACCCTGTTTTATTATAACTATTTCTTAGTGGAACGTAGAATAAAGGTGTGACTGTCAATCTATGGTGTCTTAGTTTTGAAGAAGTGGCATGCAACATCCTGAATTCTAGAGTTGTGTTTGCCATACAGTTTCTGTTCCACGATTTGTCGGCCTTTCTCCTGAGTCTTCCAGGCTGTGTTACCTCAGAAAGCTAGGACCTTACATAGTCAAGGCCAAGGGGAAATTCAAGTACAAGTCAGACACTAACAGAGTCTTATTACAGTTCCGTGTCCTTGGATGGGAGACTTGGCCTCAACATCACAAGACAAAAGGACCTTTCAGTTTTCCCCAACCGTCATATATCATGTGATGCTCAAAACCTTCATGTCATGGTTCATGGGGGTTCTTTTTTGTCCTAATACAGATGGAAATATTCAACAAGGAAAAATTACAATCACCTCCTGAAGCTCCAATCAAGCCATATTTAGACCATGATTAATCTCTGTAAGTCTTGATAAATATACTGTTTATGCCCATTGATCCATAGCATAGCATTAAATACACAACAATTAAACAGATGGTTGATATCTGCTCTAAACATAACTTCTAAAAATTAAAATACACATGTGAAAAACCTTGGCATCTAATCTTTCAGGATAGATAATCAGGACAATATTCAAAAAATGCACATGAGGCCCTTTATTCTTCTGCTCTTGCAACTTGGAGAGTCTGAGGCTCGAACAGAAAGCAAGGTCCCTTATTCAGGTCTGTTTCACTTCCAGCAGACACCTCAACCTCCTACCCAACGGTCACTTGAAGCAGGGAAGGAAAACTATGGCTCCCCGGCTAAACCCAGTCCACTGCCTGAATTTTTGTATAACCCACAAGCTAAAAATGTGTTTTACATTTTAAAACGTTCGAAAAAATATTTTGTGATGTAAAAATTACGTGTAATACATATTTTAGTGCTAATAAATAAAATGTTATTGGAAACCAGCTACATCCACTTGTTTTCATATCATCTATGACTGCTTTGGGGCAGATAGAAACCATCTGGAACAAAAAGCCTGAAATGTTTACTCTCCATCTCTTTATAGAAAAAGTATGCTGATCTCAGATTTAAAGCCTTGCTCTTCTAAACACCTGCAGCATTGGCAACACCTCGGAGCTGGTGTGATAAATAGAATCTCAGGTCTGATACCAGAACTACTGACTCAGAATCTGTAGTTTAACGAGATCCCTGGGTGATTTATGTGAACATTAAAGTTTGACAAATATTACTCTAAAGAAAATAGATACCCTGTACATTAAGAAAAGCATATCAATTTGAGAAATACAAGCAAAGAGATTCATAATCCATATGAGTCATCGGTATGGTAGTTTGAAATAAATATTAAATGATGAGACATTAGTTTTCATTAGGGCAAACATCTGAGGAAATTTAAAATTTAACCCTAGACAAGTGCAAAATGCAGTGTAAACAAGATAAGCCTAGATTAGTTTCCTGGAGCAGATGCTTGCTTAATCAGAGTTTTTTTCTCCCATAACTAAACTAAATTGTTCCATGCAGCATGGATCTGGAAAATCAACCAAGAACCCCACATGAACACCTTCACCTTTACAACAGAATACTGTACAGTAAGATTACAGGGGAATATATATGTCCTCTGGTTGCATCCTAAAACAAAAGCCAGATCACTCTGTGCACTAGGTATCATCATAGCCAATTAGTCAACATCCCATCATCAGAAGAAGCAGTCCATTGCACTTTTCACTTTGACATTTTCATTATCATTGGACACTAACATAATGACTTCCTCGAAGTGGCCCAAGTATTCTACACACTGGAGAAGAGCAGTTTAAACCTCTAACATTCTATAATTCTTAGATTTATGCCCGTGTTTCTTCTGATGATTACACAGACAGTTCACTCAGATTCTTTCTCTGGCCATTAATCATAAAAGAAGTGCTGGCAAGATGAGAACTGTGGCTTTCCTTGGGCAATTGTTAAGTCATTCCAAAAAGAAGGCTGGCGTTTAGTCCAGGTTACAAGCTATGACCTCCAAGAATTAAAATTTATCATGCTCTCTTCTCACCAATGCAAATGTCTTCTGTTGGTCTGATTCTAAATTAGATGAGCAACTCTAGAAGGCTTAATCTTCAAACAAATTTGGGAGAAAAGGTAGTTTGTAAAAGATGATGACATCCAGTAAAATATCCCAGGGTAAAACAGTCACACCTTATCAATCAACTCTATTTAGTTAGTGGCCATTAAATTGATTTGCATAGAAACCAGTTGTCACAGGCTTTTTGAAAATTTAATCAATCATCTGCATCTTTACCTCATTCTTGACAATATGTTGATCTATGCACAAACAGGGTTTTCTGATCCAATTTCAACCAGTGGCGATGGCCCCATCAATTTTGGTCCAGGGCACTTGGCCTCAATTGCAACAAGTCGCAATGAGTTTGCCCTTTAATCATTCCTATCCTTCATGTTACCAGGTCGTTGCTTATCCTGACTCGGACTTAATGCCCAGCTCTGCTTCCTTCTACTGGGGGTGGCTTGGAGGTTGAAGATGTTAATAGTTTGCTAACCTCAACTGCTTCCCGGGACAAAGGAAGCCTGCTGTAGCTAGAGAAGTGGCTGCACCTGCTACTCTTGAGCGTCATTCAATAAAAGAGCTGGTATGAATACCTTCTGGACGTTATTTTAAACTTTTGTAGCTAGTAATACAAATCCTATCATGAATATACATTTTGGAATAAAAATATTCTGCATTTGGCCCCTCTAGGGTGGAAAATTACAACAGAAAAATGGGCAATCCAGTGTTTTCAAACACTGATAATCGATTGGAAGTATATCATATTTGCCTAACTAACCCCACTAATCATTCCACACGATTAATATGTGGAAATTAATCATTAGGACTATCAATTCAGATGTTAGATGTATTTATTAATTCCAACTATAGAAACTAATGCTACCTAAGGATTTTTAAAAAGAGGATTGCTGGCCAATTAAAATATGGGCAAAAGATTTAAATAGACATTTCTCCAAAGAGGAAATACAAATGGCCGAAAAGCACATGAAAAAATGTTCAATATCACTAGCTTTTGGGGAAATGCAAATCAATACGACAATGAAATATCACCTCACACCATATAGAATGGTCATTATTAAAAAAACAGAAAACAGTAAGTGCTGGAGAGGATGTGGAGAAATAGGAACACTCCTTCACTGTTGGTGGGATTGTAAAATGGTGCAGCCTCTGTGGGAGACAGTTTGGTGGTTCCTCAGGAAGCTAAATATAGAACTTCCATATGATCCAGCAATTCCTCTAATAGGAATGCATACAGAAGAACTGAAAACTGTGACACAAACAGACATCTGCACACTGATGTTCACAGTGATGTTATTCACAATTGCCAAAAGATGGAAACAACCCAAGTGTCCATCAACCAATCGATGGATAAGCAAAATGTGGTTTATATGTACGATGGAATACTATGCTACAGTAAGAAGAAATGAAATTGGGACACATGAGATAACATGGATGAATCTTGAAGACATTATGCTAATTGAGGTAAGCCAGACACAGAGGGACAAATATTGCGTGGTCTCACTAATATGAACTAAATACGAAGAATAAACACATGGAGTTAAAACCTAGAGTATAGGTTATTAGGAGATAAGAGGAGGGCTGCAAAGGAATACTGATGCTTACTGCATGTAGAAGTTTTAATTAACTTGACTGTAAAAGTGTGGAAACGGCTAGAGTTGGTGGTAACACATTATAGTGAGTAGCAACTGGTTTATAAATGGGATTGTGGCTGAAAGGGTAGTCTAGGGATGTAAATGTCAATTGAAAGAAAGCTAGAGAATAATCTAGGGACTGACTAACACAGTGAACCCAGAGGTGGTTGAGAATTGTGGTTGATGGCACAGATGTATGAATGATATACTTCAATAAAATAAAATTAAAAAACCAAAAAACTAGATGCTGTTCCCTTAACCCCTTTTCTCATCTGTTAAAAAACAAAGGAGGGTTGCTGGTAGCTCAGAGAGAATTAGACCCAGAAATAGACAAGGACGAAGGCATCTCCTGGAATTGCCTTAACTTAGATTATATATCCGCCCTTGATTATGTGCTGGAAAGACATTGTATCAAAAACTCCCTATAAGATTGTACAAGGTGAATACCAGGTAAACTCCATCCCCAGGATCTCAGGATGCTCTTGTTGGGAGAAGGTGGACTGAGATGTGTGGTCAAGAACAAAAACACACAAGAAATTCCTTGCCTTTCCACTATTCATAAATACCATTTTTTTAAAAATAAAATTTTATTGAAGTATATCATTCATACATGCACATACATAAACAATGAGTGTATAGCAAAAGTTGTGAACTTACAAAACAAACTTGCATAACATCATACAGGGCTCCGATAGTTCACCCCATCATCACCACCTTGCATTGCTGTGAAACTTTTGTTACAAACTGTAAAAAAGAGCATCGTCAAAATAGTACTGCTATAGCCTGTATCTTGCACTGGGTGTATTTTTCCCCCAACTCTCCCGATTAATAACACCTTGTATTAGTATTGTACATGTGTTATAGTTTATGAGAGAACGTTCTCACAGCTGTCCTGTTAACCACAGTCCATCTTGTACCACATGTTTTGTACAATCCATTCAAAGTGTGCACTCAGTGGCTCTCATTTTCATCACAGAGTTGTGCTGTCGTCCCCTCAGTCAATTTCAGAATGTTTTCATTATTCTAAAAGGTAAAATTCCATACCCCCTTATACCCCATAGAGTTGTCTCTTAGAATTGATATCGCATCTTCTTTGCCATTGCTGCAAACATATTACAATGTTACCATTAACTGTAATCCATAAGTTACATTAGCTGTGATTTTCCTATGTGTCACCATATTCTTAACACTTTGCAGAAAAACATTCTTATACTATTAACCAGTCTTCCTCCAGAATACCATTTTTTAAGATTACCCCCACCAGATATGTTGCAGCGATTCCGTAGATTAATAAAATATGGTTAACTTGTTCCTAAAGGGACACAACCCACCACCTTGCCCCCTGCCCTGAAGTCTTGGGGAAGTCTGCTTCCTTCCTGGGATTACTTTGATCCCATATTAATGTCCAATAACTTAGGTACTAAGTGATGAATTTAGCCACCACAGCCAACTTACGCTACAATTTTAGGAGGAAGGACAGAGAAGTTAGGTAACATGTAAACGTCTAAGATGGATCAAGACAGGCAATGTGGGTATTTCCCACAGGGCCTGAGGTTATCTCCCACTGGCACCCTTCCCAAACTAGTCCAAGTTTCTGTTGATTATCGTTGGCACTCATTCAGGAGGATGGAATGAGACAGCCTCCTGGTGGAATGAGACAAACATAAGCAAAACCCGTGTCAACATACCCAGGCAGGGTTAGAGTTGCCCTCTGGTAACCCGGACCCTCATGCTTGTCTTGAAAGGGGGCAGCCAGGGACCCCCCTGCCCTGTAGCCCTCGAGATGCAATCACGCTTCTCCTTCGGCATCCAAGTCAGTGACCCCACGCAACGTCATCAACACCTACCTTTCCTCCTAATACAGTGACGTGGACATTCCCAAGATTCAAACATGGAAGCCTCAGCTTCAAGATCCCGCTACTAAAGGCGCGTCCACGTGAGGAAGCATTTCGTCCCTGGGTGGTGCAGTTTCTGAATTAGCGAGACGCAGAGTCAACTGGAGGAAAACAAACATTTTCCAAATGGTGCCCCCAATTCTCTGCCTGTGGGAGCGTTAGCTCCCCCCAGAGATGTCCACTTTTGTTATTGGGGCATATACCACATCCCACGGAGAAGCCACGCCACACAATGCAGGACACAGTGGAAGTGGCTGGCAACTCCACTGACCTCTGAAGCATGGCTGCTTTTCATCCTTGAGAGCCTGGGAGACTCAAAAGTCAATCTTCCCTGCCGAGCATCCTTGCCTTCAGTTCCATCTGCACAAAGGGGACATACGTGTGTACGTGCGTGTGCACGTGGGCGTATGTGTCACTCTGACAAATGGGAGCCTCCTGGCTTGACGACTGCTAAGGTAGGAAGACTACTGTAGACAGAATTATCTTGCTCATTGGGAGATTGGTATGCATTTTTATCTGAACATCTGTAATTCCCACTTCCCTTAGTTCTAATATATATGTAGTTTTATTTTACTATTTTGTCTAAGTGCTATGTGTACTACATGATAGAATCTTTTCTTTATACCAGATTTCTTCTGATTCTTTCTATAAGGTCCTCCTCTCCCAATCTTTTTTTTTTAAAGATTTATTTATTTCTCCCCACCCCCTCATTGTTTGCACTTGCTGTGTCTGTTCATCTTCTTTGTTTCTTTGGGAGGCACTGGGAAGCAAATCCAGGACCTCCAATGTGGGAGGGAGGCACCTAATTGCTTGAGCCACCTCCACTCCCTGCTTTGTTGTGTTTTTCATTAGGCTTTTCCTCCCTGTGTCTCTTGTTGCATCATCTTGTTGCATCAGCTTGCTGCTCCTGCCCGTTGTGCCAGTTCACTGTCTTCTTTAGGAGGGACCGGGAACCGAACCACGGACCTCCCATGTGTTAGGCAGGAGCCTAATCACGTGAGCAGCATCCACTTCCCTTTCCCAGTCTTTTTAAAGAACCTTCTCCTAACGTGATTGTCCTGCTTTTCACAGGGTACCTGAAAGGGGAGTTGTTGCTCTGTTCAGGGAGTCCCCGAGAGAATCCTCTATGGAAGGAAAATATTGTGTTTTTCTATGATAAGCACACTTGCAGCATTAGAGAAATAATTAATGGTTATAAATTTCACCAAGTAATTTGAATATAAAAAGCAAAAATATCTGCCCTGAGTTTGACTATTACAATTCTTTTTGCTTATACCGTGCAAGTAAGAAAGGAAAAATGAGGAGTTAAACTAATGAAAAATTTATAATAAAGGAAACCATAAGCCTATGGATTTATTTGTGATTATTGCAAAAGGTAATATAGAAAGAGTGTAATAAGACAAAACCAATTACCTATTTATTACTACAGAGATGTGCTGAGCAGGAAAAAAAGGAGAATATTTGTGCTTTGCAAGGCTCATAAACCAGCAAACATTACTGATTCATAGGTGTGGGATTTGAGTTAGCTGAAGTAACCTACCAAAACTGCTCTCTTGGGATACCTAGAATTCTTCAATTTTGATTTATCACGCAACGGTCTTTATTTTATAGCAATGTTTATAGTTTACTGATTCACTCGTAAACAGGTTCATCCATTTGGGGACAGCATTTGACTTATAAATAAACCGTAAATATCATAAAATTAATAAAAAGAGGGATGGCAAGAGAAACTTGGGCACAAAATTGAAGTAATAAATTACGGCAGATTTTTCTTTTGATGACTGTTTTTATGACCCAAACTGTCTTTTATTACAGAGAACTAATGCGACTATTTGCTGTAAATGGAATAATTCTCGATTTGATATTCATCTACCAGGTTCTAGGGCGAGATCAAGTTGAGTGTTAAAATCATGAACAGTATTCTGTGCCTAAAGGCGATGAGTCCTTGTTTTAAATGTTTGCTCAGTGTTTGATTTACATTCCTTGCATTTTATATCACAGCGTAACATCCGATACCTTGATATCTCTTTTTTGCACAACTTCTAGGTGCTAAGGCATTTTACTTGCATTTTTTAAGGGAGACTTTTCCTTGTTTTATGACTGAGAATCTAAGCCAGTGTTTCTTAAAAGGTAACGTGCACACACTTCGGCTGGATGTCCAGTTAAAATACAAATCGTGGCTCAGTAGGTCTGGGGTGGTGCTTGAGAACCTGCATTTCTAATAAGCTCCCCTGTGATGCTGGTGCTGATGCTGTGGACCTGTGGAGACACACCTTGAGGGGCTGGGGCAAGGCCACCTACCTGAACCCACGCAGCTAGAAAGCGGGAGAGTCAGAGTTTGAGCCCACATCTGTCCTCACCCAGGCTGTGCCCTTTCCCTCTCTTCATGCTACCTGGAACCATTGTGCCAGGCAGTTAGCTTTACTCTTCTTTGCATGGTCTCAGGTTCTGGTATTTTACCTCCACCTCCCCTGTTAACAAAGTGCTGTAGGTCCAGCAGAAGATAGGATGGGAGCAATCACTTTAAATAAATTAGTACCCATCTGTATTAGTCTGCCAAAGGGGTGCCGATGCAAAGTATCAGAAATCTGTTGGTTTATAATGGGGATTTATTTGCTGTAAAAGCTTACAGTTCCAAGGCCATGAAAAGTCCAACTCAAGGCACCATAAGAGGTCACCAAAGTCAGCTGCCATGTGTTGAAGCAAGATAGTGGGTGATCTCTTCCTGGTCTCTGCCTTCCCCTCCGAGCTTCCTCTCTCAGACTCAGCTGCTCTGCTTTCTTCCAGATTTCAGCTGCAAGATGGCATAGGGCTTGTCTCTTTCCGGGACTCCTATATCAGTCTTGATTGTTTTGCTCTCTTCCCAATTTCACTGTCAGCTATCAGGCAAATGGCTTATCTTTCCCAGGGATGTCAGCTGTTTGAACCTTTTCTTTCTGTCACATGGCAGGATCAAAAATGACAAAGTTCTCTCTTCTTGTGTCTGTGTAAGTTTATATCAGACCCAGCAAGGCGGCAGAGACCAAACCTGAGTTACACCTTACTGACAATCAAAAGCCCTATATTGATCTGATTAAGTAATCCAATCAAAGTCCCCTCAGCTGTATTTAATGCAATCAAAGGGTACCTCACCCAGAGTAACAGATTAGTTTACAAACACAATCTTTCTCTTTTTAGGATTTATAAAATAATCTCGAATTGCCACACCATTGGAAAATAACTCAATCATTCTTTCATTTTTTTGTACATTCACCCAATAAGCATTTATTGCATCTCTTTCTAGCTGCTGGACAGCACAGCAGGGGCTTGAATTCAAAGATGAATGGAATCCAGCCATCACTTTCTTGAAGTTCAAATTTAATTGAGGACATCAATGCACAAACAGATAAGGATAGAACTATGTCCTACATTTATCAGTAAGGCCTGAACAGGAAACTATTGAAACATAGAAAAGAAAGGAATTATAGTCATTCACATGGTCAGCACAGACTGATACTCTTATTGTGCCAACTCCCCTGTTATAAGCCCCGACCCCAATGGGTGCATTGCTCTTTGAACAATCTGCCTCTGCCTGGCAAGCTGTAGTTGATGATATAAGCTCATAGTTGACCAAGACGTGTGACAATCGAATAAATCAGAAAGTTTCATTTTTATAAGGATCATAATGAAACCATCTGACAGCTTTTATAGCTTTTCACATTATAATTTATCCAACATGTATCTATTGAGTGCCACCATATCTGTGGTTTTTATGATATATGTACTGAAAATTTGGAAAGAAGCTAGATAACAATTTTCATCAATTAAAAAAAATGTTGCCAATCAAACATGGGAGGCTTAAAATAAGGGGTTGACTTAGATGTCTCCTGATGAGGTTTGGTGTTAATGAGTTAAATCACATCACCTAGCATGGACTTCATTCATTCTAAATTATGTGTCACCTCACCACCAAACTGCCCTCTTCTTTACCACTCTCTATACTGGTATACACCTATGTCTGTATAATGAATTAGCTTGTATACCCTTGGTAACTGGAGTAACAATGTTAGTATAATGTAGACGTTGCTATGATTCATAGAAACTTTATTCCAGAGATTGTTGTATACCACCAAGTATCAGAAATGGTATCCAGAGTACACTGACAGTGAAATGCAGCAAGCTGCATATGAAAGGACAAACTCTACCCAATTTCCGTTCACTTCACATTCTCTGGCCCCATGCGACCAGCCATGCCCTCCATCTTGGAAATGTTTATCATCTGGTTCCATCTATGCGCATTTCTATCTTTGTCTTCCAAAACCTTCCTTAACTTCATCCTATCAAGCTGTCTTTATTCAACTCTGTACTCTTTCTGCAATATTTAATAAATTAGGACTTTAAACGTCATTTTCATTTGCTAGTGTTTTTGATACCTGTATTAGTCAGCCAAAGGGGTGTTGATGCAAAATACCAGAAATCAGTTGGTTTTTATAAAGGGTATTTATTAGGGGTAGAAGCTTACAGTTACCAGGCCATAAAGCACAAGTTACCTCCCTCACCAAAGTCTATTGCCACGTGTTGTAGCAAGATGGCTGCCGACGTCTGCCAAGGGTTCAGGCTTCCTGGGTTCCTCTCTTCCCAGGGCTTGTTTCTCTCTGGGTTCAGCGTCTCTGCTCGCTCCACAAGTCCAGCTGTACACTGTCAGGCAAATGGCTCGTCTCTCTTCCCAGAGACTCTGCTGTGTCCAATTGAGCCTTCTCTCCATCCTCACATATCTACTTCTCTATGTGTTTACTTCCCAGGCTCCAGGATCAAAACTCTAACTCATCTGCCTTGTCATTTTTTCTGTGAGTCCCTGCCCACCAATGGGGTGGTGACTCAACATCCTACTGATGTTGGCCCAATCAAAGCCCTAATCATAATTTAATCAAGTAAAAGGGAAATCTCTGACAGACCAGTTTATAGATGTAGAGTCCAATATCTAGTTTTGGAATTCATAAATAATACCAAACTGCTACAATACCCTTGTAATTATTTGTGTTATTGCTCAGGTTATGCAGTTCAAAGAGTTTTGGGGAAAATGCTCCAAGATCTTTTCTCATGAGCCCTTATATTTTTAGATAATAATTTTTCTGACTACTAGATTTATTTCTAGGGTGTGTCTATATCACATAATAGCAAAAAAGTGTTTTCACTCAGAATATCCATATTCCTACCATGAGTCTAACACAATCTTCATTTCAGCCAAGCTTTCACTGTAACTACAGATATCTGGCGCTCCCTCACTTCAGAGACAAATGTCACAAAATATTAATTTATAATTCACCTTTTTTTTCACAATTCCCCACGAGGTCGTCAATCAACTTCAATCTGGCTTCCACCTCAACCACTGCATTAAAACAGTTTCTGTATTGGATACATTTTCAGAGCTAAATATAGCAGTCAAAAAACCAGACATGATCCATATGTCCCTCAACTGGGTAAGGGATAAGCAGACGGTACTGCATCTGTACAATGGAATACTACGCAGCTCTGAAGAGGAATGAGATCCTGAGACACACAGCAGTGCCATGTCACGAGTGCTTTATGCTGAGTGAAGGAAGCAAGACTCCAAGCTTAAATACAGTATAATTCCATTTACACAAAATTCTTGCAAAACAAAACTGTATGCATAGAGAAGGGATCAGTGTTTACCAGGGGCTGCGTTAGGGGAGTGGTGGGCTATGAAGGTGCACTTTTCCTTTTCACGGGGAGGTAATGGAATCATTCTATACCTTGATTGCATGGCATTGCAAAATTATGTATGTTTGTCAAACTCACAAAACAGTCTACTTAAAAGGGTTAATTTAATTGTGTGGAATTGATGAAAAAACACGGTTCTTAGCATATTCAATGCAATTGCTGGTTTCTCTTCTCTGCTGCTCCCTGAATTTGGTCAATAAAAGGTAAATACAGAGAGACCTTCAGCCAGCCTGTGTCCTCGTTTCTTTGTGTTTCTCCTTCTTCCCTGATATATACCCTGGGGTTTCATTTCTGGATCTCTCTTCATCCAAATCCTCTAAAGTGCCACTGCCCCACAGCCTCCTCTTCTGGCTCCCTTCTCAGCTCACTCTACCTTTTGCTTCAACCTTCCAGTAGATGACTTGCCAGTTTCTTCAGGGATGACTCCTGCCCCCGTGACTTATCTATGGAATTATCCATGGGACATCTTTTGCCTTCATCTCATATGGGCTCTGAAATTTTCTTCCTTCCTTTATTCTCTAGCTTGGTGAAGAGCAACATAATTTCTTTCTGAATGTATAGAAACAGGGACTTCATCCCTTCTCCTATCTCTTCTCACACTCCCTGTTTGATAGATGATCAGCTGGGAGTGGTTATACTCTTTCTTCTACTTGGATGAGCTCTTGCATCTCTTCTCTCTTCTTCCCACGCCCTGCCACCACCTTAGTCTGGACCCCATCTTTCCCTCCTGGATTGCTGCCCTGCTCTCCAGCTCTTTTTCCTGCCTTCAGTCTTGCTCCTTTCCAGTCTACTTCCACGGACAGCTAAAAGGGTCTCTCAGCCACTCACCCACGTGGATATCATGAATTGTGCCCCTTCTGTTGTCACTACTCAACACGTAATTTCAACATGTAATTTCACAACTCAGTTGGTAAAGACTAAAACCTAACCTATGCTTAAACCAGAAGATGCTGGTGAGAACAGAACCACCCTGAAAATATGCTGAGTGACGGAGAAGGTGTTTCACTCTTTTGGCCAAACTGCTGGCTTTGAACCTCACGCTGCACCCTCCCCCATCCTGACCACCTTGAAATCAATCTTGCACCTGTGGGACTGCAGAGATAAAGAATATGAACTGCAAGAAGAAAAGAAAAAAAGGAAAAGGGACAACTCCAGTCCCAAACTATAGTAAATATCACTCTGGCTGCTGACCTCCCCATCCCTCTCACCCAGCTATCCGGGCACCAGAGACTAACTGGGTTGTTTATCTCCTCCCCCCTCTCCGGTTCCTTACAAGCCCCAGGCAGCCTAATCACCTCAAGGGAAAACATTCAGAACCAACCAGTCCTAACTGCAATCTCAGGAAATCACTCAGCCACCCCTCTCTTCCAGGGCCTTTTCTCTTACAAACTGTCCTTTGTTTCCACTCGGAGTTGAGTTCTGCTGTCTCTCCCCTGCTCTCCCAGCTCCTGGGTAAAGTCGGCCTTCCTGTTTCACCTTGTCCAGTGCAGATTTTTCTTTCACGAGTTAAGACACACACACATTTAGCATCTATTATATGTCAGAAATGTTGCAAACAACATGGAGCACATAAATGGACTGAGGATACAAAGATGAGTACTACCTAAGGCTGCCCTCCAGGAAACACGCAAGTATACAAATTCAATAAAAGGTAAATTCAGAGAGACCTCCTTCGGCCAGCCTGTGTCCTCATTTCTTTGCGTTTCTCTGTACTTTCCACATTACTCCCTACTCCTGGGCCTCAAACTTACGCTCTGCAACACCTGTGCTTTTGATAGGCCTGGGTAGGTAGAGAAAGTGGCATGTGGAAGTGGTTTGCTTGTCTCTATCTTTGATTTTCCCAGAAGGAAGGCTGTAATTTTCCTCTCTTTTTCAAGTTGAAAATCAATGCTGAATTAAGCCACTTCTCTATGTTGACAAAAAAGATCATTGTTTAAAGTGAGGAATGAAGCCAAATCAAATGTACAAGGAGGAGATTGTCATCACTATCCCAAACTTTTGATAGTTAAGGAGATGGTAGGAAAAGAAACTAAGATGGAGATTTCCTACATGAGCAAAGCAAATATCAGAAATGTGCATTATGTAGTAACAATAATACTACACACTTCTGTAGCACTTGCTGTACCCAAATGCTCGTCTATGCACTTCAAATTTATTCCTGATATTCTCTCTACAGCACTGTAAAGCAGGCGCTGTTATCCCCATGTTACAGCAGAAGAAATGGAATAGTCAAGAAGTCAAATCACTTGCCTAATAGCCCAGTTTCCCAGCTGTGATCTCAAGTACCACAAAATGGGTTTGCTTAAACACCGGGAATTTGTTGGCTCATGGCTTTGAGGCTAGAAGTCCAAAATCCAGGTGTCAACAATGCGATTATTTCTCCCCAAAGTCTGTAGCATTCTGGGTCTGGCTGTGGACAATGCTTGAGTCTTGGGCTTTTCCATCAAATGGTGATGCCCCTGGCAGCATCTTCTCCTTTCTCCTCCATGTTCCATTGACTTCTGGCTTCTTCCCATGGCTTTGTCTCTCTCTTTGTTGAATTTCAATCTGCTTTTAAAGACCTCCAGTAATCTGATTAAAGCCCAGACTGATTCAGTTGGCCGCACCTTAACTGAAAACAACATCTTCAAAAGGTCCTATTTACAAGGTGTTCACAACCGCAGGAGTGGGTTAGTACCAGGGTGCATAATTCAACATGCCACGTCTAAGACCAGAATGAAGATTCCCAACCAGGACTCTGAATATGTAGTGTATGCTCTTAACCATTGCAAGATCTCAAGAAATCCATCAAAATGAAGGGAAAAAAAGAAAATTTAGTTTTTAGTGCTTGGAATTTTATAACTTCAAAAAGAGGGAAATGATTTCTTAAGATCACTCTATAGAGGAAAAGCAAATTAAAAAGAAAAACAATTCTGTAGAAAATTATCTTAAAAATGACATTTCCATTGATTAAAAAAGAAATCTCTATGGAGTCTATTGGATCAAATGGGCAAAAGGAGGAAGGTCATGTGGGTGTCTCTATCTCTTGCCCATCAATTTCCTCCTTGGAAGGGCTTTTGAGTTAGGATGGACCACATTCACGCATAATGACTTCAAAACTTGGAACTCATATTTCAAGGAAACTCACTGCATTTTTAAACTAAGCACACATAAAGTATAGCTAGTTTGATTTCCAGAAGTATTTCATGACGACAGACCTGACAAAATATGTGCTGTATCAGGTTGTTTGTCAAAAACTCACCAACTGCATACTAATAACCTTTTTTTCTTTTTACCAGATAGAATATATGGTGCCCTATATCTGAGAATGTTAAATAACTACCATCTGTCTTCTCCCACTAGATAGAAAAAAATAAAAAAGAATGCCTGTCTCCTCCCCAAACTACTTTTTCACTATCTTTAGGCATAGAATAAGCATATGTCGCACTACAAAGGCAAGATCACACTGTTCCTTTGGCTTCCAGTGAATCTATTATCAGCTACAGAATGGTCTTGGATAGCAGAATACAATTTTTCTAGATGAACATATATGGATGAAAATGTCTGCAGTACCTTCATAATGGACATTTCTTCAAAGCATTAAGAATGTTTCTCTTAAAACTTTAAACACTTATCAAATCAGCAATATCATTAAGGTAAAATAAAAGTGAATATGAAATGATGGCTAATTTAATAGTCATTAATACCTCAAAAATAGAATAAGTTAGTTATAAACCATTTGTACATGTGTTATTTCACCTTCTGTTGCAAAATTTGTATGGTTTTGTCAACAAATCAGCATTATCTAGAAGTAATACTTTGCTAGTAAGAGACATTTTCAAGAAAAAAAATGTGTGCATGAGCAAAGAACCTACTGGAAGTATGGATTAGTAACCTACCTGGCCATTCTCTGCGTTTGCAATTTCTTTTTATTACTTGAGCATCAAGAAAGGCACAAACAAGAGTCCATACTTACTTGTTGGGCAGAAAAGCATACATGCAAACTACCAAGATCGCTTGTACTTCATACTACAAAAAGAAAAGAAAACTCTCCATTGAACAGAGTGGACATCCAGACACTATAGTCAGGGCAGATAGCTCAGGACTTTGGTGCCTTGCCAGTGGGCCCTACTTTGGAATTTATGTTCCTCAGAGTGACAGAGTTGGACTCAGTTGTGGTTTCCCTACACATGGCTCTTCTGTCCTTCTATTTGAACCTATAATTAGTACTAGAGTTGGTAGATATACGTCCAAGAGACTTAAATTTTTGGGCTCTCCATGTGCCAGCTGGGCCCTGAATCTCAATGGAGTTTCAATATCTATTCTTCAGTGATTTTGAGAATAAGACCACTTAGGGGCTCTCAAAGAGTCCTCATCAGTCCCTTCAAGGTAGCAGGTAGTGGTTACCTGAGCCTCATCTCCTCCATCATGCTGAGAGCAAGAGAGGCAATGGGTTGGAGGCAGCAGAGTGGTCCATGGCACTGCACCTCCTGTTTAAGGATGGACTGGCTTGTGACATGGAAGTACAAGTGGAGAACACCTGCAAGGAAGCATTCTTTTCATTGTTGAAATTTAACCCTAAGACAGAAGATGGTAGAAACCATTATGTTCCCCCGTAATAATTGTCCCATGGGTTTCATTTTTAATGGCATGTTTTTTATTGCTGATCAGGGTCAGGATGAGATGCAGATATTCTATGAAATGAAACATAAGGTGGAATTTCTGTACCACTTTAATTACTGTCTGAATAAAACTTAAAACCTAAGGTCAGCCAAATCAAAATATTCTGGTTGAGTTGTTGATGGTGATGTTTTCTCATCTACTTTTATAGTCTTTGAGAAAGAAACGTTTTGACCCAATTTATGCATTAATAGTTGGTCACTTCTAAGGACCGAGGGAGAGAAAGAGCTTATTGGTTCATTTAAGAGATATCCCATCGAGCTCTTTAGAGAGTGCAAAAACAATCCCATGAGACTTTTTGCAGGACACAGAATATAAATTCCAGGTTACAAAGTGAGCAGAGAAATTTATAGTGTGAAGACCAATTCTAGGTTCTCTTGGGGATTTACAATTTGATGAACAGCCTAGCTGCCTTTTCGTGACCCTAAGGTCATCACTAGCCTAGGCAGTGATCTGTGATAATTAGAAAAATGTGTCTCCTCTGGTCTAAAGGACCTCAGTGTGAAGAAAATATTGACCCTTGTATCGGGGTGCAGATCAGCTCCAGAGTACCTGGTCTGGGGGTGTAGCATGGACTATATTAGAGAGCTCACTCATCCCCATACCATAGGCTCTTATGTGCATGGATACTGGGTTTGTTCTTGATTTGCAAAAGTAGGACCATTTAATGAAACCATGTTTGGTGGTTTTGTACTGTCTTGATGTAGCTATGATGATGTAGCTTGTGTAGCTATAGCTAGAACTGTGCTTTCTAGAATTTATTGCCCTGTGTGTCCCCTAAGTAGGGTTGCCCACACAGAAAGATTGTGTGAGACTGGGTGGGCATGCGTAAGCAGCAGCCATTACAGATGATTGGTGCAAAGCCCAGGAGACAAGGCACCTACTCATGCTGTCACTGATTTTCACTTGTTGTGTAGGATAGCAGCCAGGGCCTCAAGTCCTCCAGAACCTGCTGGACCACCTCCTCCAGTGACTCCAGCCCTGGGCCAGGTGCAGATACAACTCCACATGAAGAGCATTGGCTTCTTCTGCAGATTGCTGCTTTGTCTGCTTTAAATGTGGTATTAGAGAGAGAAGGGCTCAGGTTGGTTCTTGTAGGTTCCAACTGGTCCCCACGGATGCCACCTTATCCTTGTGTGCTCAGGTTTGTTCTTGTAGGTTCCAGCTGGTCCCCATGGACGCCAGCTTAGCCTTGTGGGCTCAGTTTGTCCTTGTAGGTTTCAACTGGTCGCCACGGATGCCAGCTTATCTCCATTTGATCCTTGTAGATTCCATCTGGTCCCCACAGATACCAGCTTAGCCTTGTGGGCTCCAATTTGACTTGCTTTCCCCTAACTGATGTCCAATTCTTCTTCTCACTGGTCCCTCCTGCTGACCTCAAGTGGCTTCAGGTCTATCACCAGAAGCCAAGGCAACAAGCTTCTACAGTCTCCTTCACCAGTTCCTTTTCATGGTTAGTGACTTTCCTCAGATTCTTCAACTGTCCCTTTATAGATTTTTATTTTCCAAGCATCTCTCACAATTATGTAAGATCCAGTAAAAAAAAATCTCTTATTCCATATCCTCACGGCATTTCACCTTCTCTGATCTCATCCTTCTGAGCACAGGTCAGCTGCTGTTAAGCCGAGGCCCTTAACAGCCTGAGTCAGATGCATGTACTGCTCCACAGGACTTTAAAAGACTTAAAATACATCAAGGGCCAACTTATGCCAAGTTTTATATCAAAACTTAAAGTGTGTCAAGGCCCAACCTCAAAAATCTCCTGCTCGCCAACTTGAATTGTCCCTGTTTCCAGTACAACACTCTCTGTTCTGTTCCCTCATGGCCAAAGGTCAATTTTCTTCTCTACCTACTATGTTCTAGGGTTTACCTTCTGCCATCTCCACGACTGCCATTAGCGCTACTATCACAAAAAACAACAAATTGCTACTACAACAGCGACTGCCAAGACCAAGGGCAAAACCATAGACTTGATTCAGAATCTACAACATGCCAGGAACTAGAGAGGAATTTAATTGAATCCTCTAAAAAACACATGAAATAGGTATTATTAGATCCAGCTAATAAGTGACAGAGCCTAGATATGAACTCAGATCTCTCTGAATACCATGCTCTGTTCACTCCACATATGGAAACTCTAGTGTGTAGCATTTCTGTGCCCTGGAGTCATGTACCCAATGTCCTTTGATCATGCCCTGCAAACTCCTGGGGTGGAGGAAGGGTGAAACCAACCACTTGGTCCTACGTATCTCGGAACTGAGAGACTCCTCAAAAACTCTGTTCTATCCATCAGTCCCAACCTCCACCTGTTGCTTTCTTCTAGAAATGCCCACATTCAGTGTCTGCTGGCCTGAGTGTTCTACTTGCTTGATTTCTTTTCTTCAAAGCTTGGCAGGGTGAGGCCAATTGGAAAACCCAGAGTGGCAACAAAATCAGTGTGCAAGACTGAACTCTGTGGTGTGTCATCTCGGGCATTCTGAAATGTAAACCAAGTGGATCAAACGCTATAGGAAACTCGGAGCACTTATGAGAACAAAGACATTTCTGCTGGACTCCATGCATGAACTCCAATGAGCTGCTGTTCCACTGTGTAAATGTGCAACACTCAGCCCCGTGCGTGCCTCAGAAGTGTCAAACAGCTCGGGTAGTAATTACAGAACACGCTCAACCCCTTCGTCTATCCGCTGAAAGTTCAGCAGGACAGACAGGCTTTCTTGGCAACCGGGCTTCATGATATGCATTTCTATTGTTTGTGTTCTAGCTATTTACGTCCCCAATTCCTGTCCCCACCCCCTGAAGGTGTAAAATTAGAAACTGCTAGAGTTTGTATTCTGTACTGTGTCATTGTGTGAAGGTTCTGTGATGCCTGAACCTGACTTCTGCCTAATATTGTTCAAGAGGCTGCTTTAAGAAGAGAAACAAAGGAGAGAGTGAGGCGTGAGTGCACCTGTGCTTCAGTGCTCTCCCAAATCTCTGCATTACTCAAATGCCCCTTTTCTGTGCTTAGATCCTGTCTGGGATGACAAATGTCTTCACTGGAAAGGAACCACCTGCTCCACGCATCTATTTTTGTAGAGTTGGCTGAGCCAGCGCATTGAATTAACTCTATAGCACCCACACTCTGTAGGTAACTCCTCAGTGGGAGAGAGACTACTGGGCAAAGTCTGTCCCAAACTTGACCAAGCACAAAATTTGTTCTTACATCATGAGATTACAGGTAGGCAGTATCGAATGCTACAAGATGCATGAGTGAATGACATATAAGGAAATGTATCACTGATGAATGATCATGCTATTGTTCTTTAATTTGAATGCAGAAACACATAGGAACTCTGACTTCTTCCATATCTGAGAATAGCAGACACATATTTATTCTCAACACAATTGGGGAAAGGATATTCAAGTCCAAAGTAGACCTAACTCCCTTCAAGTGGGAAACAAATAAATATTGCTAAGCTGTAACCAAAGTGAGACAATGTGTAAGTCATTGATAAAAAAATACACAACAGTTCTTAAGATTATAATTCAAAAGGAAGTATTCACAAGATACCAGCAGCAGGCCTTAATGGGCAACTTTAGAGAATTGTTTAGAGCTGAAAAGTGCTGACTCTTCATTAATGTCAAACAATCGGTTCCATTGTTTCTTCATTTATTCATTTACAAAAAAGCTGGATGGAATCTTTGTTAGGCTTAAATGGACCAGGAGCTCACCCAGTTGGTTTCAGAAAGATGCGATGACTCCAGAACAATTCCACCCGTCCACGTCCACAGCTGCCAGTGCAATCGCAGCACTAAAAGCTCACGCTTTGATTATCTTTGCTCGGCAAGTGCCTAGGAGACTGTGCTGTAAATAGTTGCTCCAATTAACCTAAGCGTTATTAAGACTTGCCCCAAAGTACCTTTTTCAAACACTACCCTGGAAGAAATAATGCTTCAGTCACCAAGATGTCACTGCTAACAAGATTATCAAATTGCTGTTCTTCCTTTGAAAGAGAAAAACTAGAAGATCTCTGTGTAATTGGGAGAGAGAGAGTGAGAGCGAGAGAGAGAAAGAGAGAGAGAGAGAAGGAAGGAGCAGAACTGGCAGCAGCAGCAGAACGAGTAGAAAAAGAAAAAGGAGGAGGAGGATGGGGTGACGGGATAATCGAAAGGAAGCTGAGTGAAATAAGAAGGCAGCAACCCACTGTAAAATTTCCTGGTGGTAGAATCAATTGTTGGGGAGCATGAGAGGGGTGGGCATCTACTTCTGCTCCCTCCCATCCCAACCTGCCTGATGCCACCTGCTGGAAAGGACCTAGCAGGCAGTCTCTTTGGAAGACCCAATACCTACAAGTCCAGTTCCACCCAACACCTCTGCCAAAGTGCCTCTTTTTGGACTTGAATTGCTGTAGAAATTCACATGCCACAGCCCCATTTAGTCAACATATTTTCTATAAGAGAAGAGCTATTTCCAGCCATCCATGTATAAACACACACACACACACCCCAAACCCAGTGTAGGTGAAGTCTCCATTTTGCAGAGGAAACACTTGGGAACAATCTAGATTTAGAAAAAGACCTTCAAATATTAAAACAGCAGTGGTTTTGTTTGTTTTGTTTTAATATGTCATTTCTCCAACAGGATCAACGAGGATCTTCCTCTTCGTCTAAACCAGCGGTCCTCAGTGGGGGCTGGTTTTGCCCCCCAGGGGATATCTGGCAACTATTGGAGATACCTTTGTCTGGCACACCTGGGGAGTGC
>JAQZBX010011175.1:0-43171 GCA_029593785.1 Cabassous unicinctus | reverse complement strand
GCATATATGTGCATTTGTTTATATAAATGTTATTTGTTATATATATATATATATATACATTTTATAAAGGTGCCTAGATTACCCAAATATTACTCAGAAACTACAGGGATTCCCATGCTCCCCACCACCCACACCCCCAAAAACACCCCACACAACCATTCCCTATCCGTGTGGTCTTTTTAAATGCATCCATATAACAAAATAAACTTGTGTTTATCTTTTCTAAAACAAAATAAAAATCTTATTTTGTCCATATTTTCTTTCAATTTTCTTCCCCTATTTCTGATTTTTCTTCTTCCTATGGCCACTATATCTAATTTCTCTCATTCCAATTTTATTCAATCTTTTCAAATGAGGTTTTCACCTCTGCCACTGCAGTGAAGCTACTCTCATCAAGGTCACCAATTACTTTTATATTGACATTTCCTGGATTTGACAGAGTTGCACATTCTTTTTCCTCTAGATATTTTGACTTGGTTTGGGATCATCATACTCTCCTGATTTTCATCCTTTGTTTTTTAATATGCTTTTTAATTTTTTAAAAGATATTTAGATTATATAAATGTTACATAAAAATTATAGAGGATTCCTATATGCCCCGCTCCTTAGCCCCCCCTGCCCCCAATTTCCCACATTCACAACATCCTTCATTAGTGTGGTGCATTTGTTACAATTTATAAACACATTACACATTTTGAAGCATTGCCACTAAGCATGGATTATAGTTTGCATTGTACTTTACACTCTCTCCCACACAGTTTTGTAAGTTTTTACAAGATATATAATGGCTTATATCTGTCATTGTAGCATCATTCAGGACTATTCCCAAGACCCAAAAATGCCCCCAAATTACAACTGCTTTTCCCTCCCCCTGGACCCAGAGCCTCCAGTGGCCACTGGCTCCACATCAATGTTGTAATTTCTTCCATTGCTGGAGTCGCAGTAAGTCTATAGTAGAATAACGGTAAGTCTATACAAGTCCATCATTCATTCCCCAATCCTGAGTATTCTGGGATGGTGATGCCTACTCCTCCTGTAATTGAGAGGGAGCGTAGATCCCATGAGGCAGATGGATGGGACTATCTTGCTTGCAGTTGCAAACTCTCTCTGTTCCTTGAATGGTCCTTCTTCATCAACTCGTTGTTAGTTGTCCTGGGTGAGTCCAATGAACTGGAGAGTAGGTGTTGCAACTTTGTTGAGATTCAGGGTCCTACTGGTACATGAGCAATCCAAAGATTTAACTCTCCTGGACATACACCTATCAAATATAGTACAAAGGATAGGTTCAAATACAAGCGGCAGAAGAGCCATGTATAGGGAAACCACAAATGAGTCCAAGTCTGCATGTCTAATTTGATTTTTCCAGTCCTTGATGATCTCACTGAATTCTCTATATTAGAGTTTCACAAGGTTCCATCCTTGGAGCTGTGTTTGTTTCAATTTTGGTGATTTTACATAATACAAATTTAAATACTTACTATGTGCAGGTGACGCTAAAATTTTCTCTCCCAACTCACACCTCTACCCTCAACTCTCAATGAATTATTGTAATAGCCTCCAATCTGCCCTATATTTGCACACAAGTGTTTTACTCTGTTCCTAGAATAATGGTTGGAATATAATAGATAATCAACAATTATTTGTTGAATAAATAAATGTTTAAAATATTGAGAAAAATCCCCATTGACAGAGAAAAAACCATATTGATGGAAGTATATAATTTTCATGTATTGCTTTATATATATTCAGAAATATTACTGGATTTCAAATTCTCTTCAAAGAAGTTATTTATCCATTTCAAAATCATTGCTTTATTGAACTGGTATCTGAGAAAACAAGTTCCCCTTCCGGGTTCTTATTTTGCATACTATTTCAGATGTTTCCAGTGACCTACCCAATATCTCTCCATTTTTATTACTCTCAGAACCCTGGGATTGCTTGTGCTGGCAATTCCTCATTCTCCCTTGTAACTAGGTTAGTGATTTAATATTGTTGTGTCAATGAAAACTAAATGGGAGTCTGTTGGGGAATACTGGAAAAATTTTACTTCCTGATAAACATTTTTATTCTTTTTTAAATCTTTTTCTTTCTTCTCTACTGAAACATAGACATAAGCAGCCATTTTGCAAACATAAGGACAAACACTTCATGAAAATCATGGTAGAACAAGAATCTAGGGGAAGCCTAGTTTTGTCTATATTAACCGTAGATTCTGCTTAGTTTTTCTGTACTTATTTTTACATTAAAGAAAAGGAACACTCATTTGTATAAGTTCTTAAATTGTTTTCCAATGAGGGCTATCCCAGCTAATAAAAACACATTTATTGCCTTTTCTTGGCCATTATTCCTTCCACAAAAACTTTAGGATTATTTTATTAGAAACAAAAAGAAAATCTGGAATTTTAATGAGAATTGCATTTAATTCATTTATGAATTCATGAAATTGTGGTTTTTATGATATTAACTCCTCATTCACAACTTTGATATGTGGTTCTCTTTGTCTATGCTCATTTTATAGCTTTAAACAAGGTCATATGATTTTCTTCCTTTTGGCCCAATGTTTCTTTCATTAAAATTTATTTGTAGTTGACATTTTAATCATATTTTAAAAGATTTTATAGGCTTACTCTCTATCCCCTTGTACAAATGAATAAAGTCTCTTAAAATTTTAGTGTCCTCATTTAATAAATGGCAGCAAAGTTGTCTCCTAACTCTGAATTCAGTGTATGTTCCCCCAAACCATACTCACCTCTGGTTGATTTGACAAATGATACATCTGAAATGAACTGTGTCCAAGGAAACATATAATATTGTTATTATATTAAATTAATTATTTATTTGTGGAACATGTAAAAATATATAAAATTCACCAGGAAAACTTCAGCTTTAAGGAGAGAGACTACATGTTAAATTGGAATCCAGGAAGGAGTTTATGAAATGTGGTGGTGGGGTGTTAGGACATTAAGCTAGACATTACCTTTGAAGGATAAATGGGGTAACATACTTCTTGTTCTCCGTACTATTTGTACATAATAGATAACTTAGGACACCTGTTGGGGGATAATATTCCAGACTCTCTCCTGCCCTCAGTCCTTTCTCACTCTTAACAGTAAAGTCTCATTATAACAGCACCCAGCTTGGTCTCCAGGAGTATGATAAAGATATTTCATCTCAAACTTAGTAGCTCTTTGCCCCTCTGCAATTCACTACATATATCATGAAAGATCAAAATCTTTAAAATTTTGGTTCCTTTTGTTAAATTTGTGCTCAAAGTAAAACTTCTACACCTACAGCAAGCTTTCCTTAACCATTTGAGGTCTAAAACTCCTTTAACACTCTCTAAAATACTTCCAGATATCTTATCATCGACACTTAATTGGAGCAGCCAGGAAATTGATTATTTTTTCATTTCTCCAAGCAGTTCTTCAGAGAGTGAGCTACAGCACCTTGTATTCTTCTTATAATTCATAATTTAGTCTAACAGTAAGTGCATAGACATTGGATTTAGACAAAAGACCAAGAAAGAGGCAAAGCCATATAGAGATTCCCATATGCGCCACCTCCCACACCTCCCACAAGCAACCACATAAGCATCCTTCATTAGTATAGCACATAAATTGCAATTGATAAACACATCCTGGGGCTTTGCATTAAGTATCAACTATAGTTCACAGTGTAGACCACACTCTCTCTCACACAGTTCTCCAAGTTATATGATGATATAAAATGGCCTATATCTGTCATTGCAATGTCACTCAGGACAACTGGAAAGTCCCGAAAAAGCCCCTGTATTATAAATGCTTTTCCCTCTCCCTGCCCCCAAAGCCTCCCGTGGTCACTGGCTCCAAATCAATGTTGTAATTTCTTCCCTTGCTAGAATCACAATATGTCTATTGTAGAATACCAGTAAGTCCACTCTACTCCATAGCTCCTAACCCCATCCTGAGGAGTCTAGGATGCTGATGTCCATTCCACCTCCAATTGAGAGGGGACTTATATTCCATGGGGCAGATGGATGGGATTATCCTGCCTGCCACTGCAGACTCTCTCCATTCCCGTTGTCCTTCATCATCTCCCTGCAACCTGTCCTGGGTGAGTCAAATGAGCTGTAGAGTAGGAGTTACTGTTACACCAAGTTTCCAGGCCTAGTTGGCACATGAATAGTCCAAAGTAAGGCCCACTGGCAAGGGACCAAACTCCAGGGCTATCTGCCCTGACATAGGACCTGAGTGTCTCCATAGTCCTCAGGAGCCCCACTATTTGGGGTGATATCCACTTTGCAATTTTATGAGATCCTACTGAGATGTGTGTAAGTGTTACATCTGGGATGACTTCCCAACTCATTTTGAAATCTCTTAGACATATAAACTCATTTGTCTTTACCTTTTCCCCCTTTTATTCAAGGTCCTTTTCCAGTAGTAATTGTACTTTAGATAAATAAAAATTAATCAAGGATGTCCTGGATTAAGTATATAAACAATTTCAAACTAGCATTTAGCAAACCAGAACTGGGCACCAGTTTTTTTAGGTCTAAAACCCCAATGCATAATCACAAAAAATGTAGAATTGAAGTATCAAAAAATTTAATGTGAAAACCCACTCTTTTTCATAGTCACCTAAATATTACATGCAAAAAACATGTAATATTCAAAATTATTGGCAGTGTACCATTTCAGGCATTCTTCTTTTGATATGTATATGAAAAGCTGATAATAAATTAACACAGATTCTCTAAGTCTATAAAAATGTGGATAATACTGAAATGTAAACTACAAATGTGCCTTACTCCTCTCTCCTTGATATTTAGGCAACTTACAAAAAGTAAGAAATTTATACCTATCTATATTAGTCAGCAAAAGGGGTCCTAATGCAAAATACCAGAATTTTTTTGGCTTTCATAAAGGGCATTATTTGGGGTAGAAGCTTACAGTTGCCAGGTCATAAAGCATAAGTTACTTCCCTCACCAAAATCTATGGCCACATGTTGGAGCAAGACAGCTGCCAAAATTTGCCAAGTTTCAGGCTTCTTGGGTTCCTCTCTTCCTGGGGCTCTGTTTCTCTCCAGGCTCAGCTCCTCAGTTTCCTCCACAAGATCAGCTGTAGACTATGAGTCTCTCTAAGGCTTTGCCTCTCTCCTCAAGGACAGCTTTGAACTTTCAGTTTAATGGCTCTGTCTCTTTACCTGGGGCCTATTCTCCTTCCTCATGACATAGATCATTTGTATGCTTACTTCCTGGGACTCCAGCTCAAGACTCTGCATCAGAACTACAACAACTCTGCCCTTTGCCATGTCTTTTATCTTTGATTTCCCATCCACCAAGGGGTGGGTCTTAACACCCTAGTGACGTGGTCCAATAAAAGCCCTTATCATAATTTAATCATGACCAGAAGAACAGACCAGTTTAAAAGCATAATCCATAACTATTTTTGGAATTCATAACTATATCAAACTGCCACAGTATCATACATTAAAAAGCACTGAAATATATATACACCAATAAATATATTGATAATGGATGGCTGTGGTGGTACCACAGCATTGTAAACACAATTAACAGCTTTGAAATATAATACGACTAAAAGGGAAATATTGGTTTGTATATAAGGTAACTGAATAAAAATTAAAAATAAATCCATGGTACTACATATATAAACAGTAAACCCTAAGTTAAACCATGGACTTTATTTAATAGTAAAATTATAAAAATATTCTGTCATCAATTGTAACAAATCTTCCACACCAATGCAAGGTGTTTGTGGTGGAGTGATATAAGGAAATCCTGTCTTTTATGCATGATTTCTTATAAACCCACAACTTTTCTAAAAGAAAATAAAAAAGCACTGAACCTCACACTCTCAAACATGAGCAATGCTATTAAAACCACACATAGTTCCACTGTAAGAATAAAGGATTGGGAGAAAAGGGATCATGAATCTTCTTGTGGTCCAGATTTCTTCTCACTCTAGGAACTTGTAACCACTTGTAATCAGCAAAATTTTGGATCGTGTCTAGAATCTTATAAAGATACTTTTCAACTAAGATATGGCATATAACCCCTGGGCTATCAACAATTGTTAAAGATAAAGTTTCCTAAAACCTATAAACATAATGAAATGAAACTACCTGGGTTTATATTCTGACTTTGCTATGACTATGGATATAACATTGGTAAAATTTTTACTAACTAAATTAAACTAAACATCAGTAGATCTAATAACTGACATTAACATACAATTTTGAGCAATTCCATGTGTTTAACATATTTCTAAACACCTTATAGTTATTGACACTATTTATTCTTCCCAATACCCTAATGAAGAAAATATTTTTAGTAAATCTGTATTATAGAAAAGCAAACTGAGTCATATACAAATTAAATAATTAGCCCCTGACCATAGAGCTAATAAGAGCTAGAGTCAAAATTAAAAATAATTTATACCTCACATTGCAATATGCTTGGCAAAATGGTTTTTACTTAGCATGGTTCCTGGCACACACTTATATAATCAATAAACATCAAAAATTTTTATTAATAAAACAGAGCCTCTCACTGACTAAAATCTTTCAATCATTAATCTACACATTGCTTTGTCCTTCTTTTCTTCTTTCACATCTGTATTCAAAGCTGAACTTGACTTCCAATATTATGAGTGAGCAGAATAAGTAATAGCATGTGTGTAGTGTGTTCCATATACTTAGAGGTCATATTCCATTTTCAAGGCAACCGTGAGATGGACACTAGGAAAGCCCATGATATAACACTGTCTAAGAAAACCAGGTATATTAGCCAAAGGGGTGCTAATGTGAAATACCAAAAATCGGTTGGTCTTTATAAAGGGTGTTTATTTGGGGTAGAAGTCCACAGTTACCAGGCCATAAAGCATTCAGTTTCTTCTCTCACCGCAGCCCATTGCCACATGTTACAGCAAAATAGCTGCTGGCATTTGCCAGGGTTCAGGCTTCTGGTGTTCCTCTCTTCCTGGGGCTGCGTTTCTCTCCGGGCTTAGCTCCTGTTTCCTCCACAAGGTCAGCTGTACACGATCAGGTGAATGGCTTGCTTCACTTCTCCTGGGGCTTTCTTTCCAACATCAAAACAGCTTCTCAAAAGACTGCTTCAACTCTGTTCTTGCCATGCCTTTTATATTTGATTCCTCACCCACCAAGGGGTGGGGCTCAATGCCCTACTGATGTGGCTCAGTCAACGTCCTCATCATAACTTAATCATGCCCGATTAACAGATCAGTTTATAAGCATAATCCAATTATATTTTTGGAATTCATAATTACATCAAACTAGCCAATGGTTACACTCCACCCTCTGAATTCCAAAAATACAATATTCAAAAAAACCTTAAATCAAGAACAATTCAACTACAAAATCATATCATAATCATTTTAAAGAAATGTAGTTCATCTTGAGGCAAAGTCCCATCTGTTATAGACCTCTGAAACTTACAAAACCATTTAACTGCTTCCAATACACAAATGGAAAGACAAAGAATAAACATTTTCAATATCATAAGAAGAAATTGGGATGTGAAACATGAGTCATGGATCCTCTACAGTTCAGGAAATCTGCAGGGCATCCTCCATGTGATTTCAAAGTCTGGGAGTCATTCTTTAGATGTTGGTTTCTTCTCCTTGTGGCCACATGGAATCCCACCCTTTCCACAGGCTTGTCCAATGGCCATTTTCTTGGTTCCACCTTCATCAAGCACCTGGGTGTCAACCAAACTCCAGGCCTCACCCTCCAAGAGTGTTGGGGTGATTGATACACCTTACCCAATCTTTGGGTTAAAGTCTCAGCTCCCCTAGTACAGTGAGGTGAAGACAACATTCCCCCTAACTTTTAGCATACAGGTTCAACCCTCTCAGAGCAATGGGTTGACCACCTGGCCTTCTCTAATCCATGAGGGACAGGAAACCTCCTTTCAGACCTATGGGGTGTTGACCTTAACAGCCCTAATCTTTGAGGAATGTGCTCCACCCTCTCTGCACCCTGGGATGGCAAAACTCTCCCAGAACATCAGGTGGGGACACCCACCTTCTTCAACTGCTGGGGAAAACTCACCCTCTCTGCACCATGGGGCATCAAACTTTCTGAGAACATTGGGTAGGAACATCCACCCTCTTCAACTGCCGGGGCAAACTCACCCTCTCTGTACACATGGGTGGGGCTCCTCTCTTGGCCCAAGGAGATGTCTGAAGTCCAGATCTCTGCTTCCACAGTTTTCTTCTTAAAGCTGATTCTCCTTCAATCTCTCTTTTCCATGGTCTTTTTTGTCCAAGCTGACAGTGGTTTTGTTCATACAGCTCTCTCAAAAACTTTGTTGGTTTAACATGCAGGAAGCAGGCGTCCAAGACATCAGACAATAACACTTTCTACAAGTCTTTCCGAGATAACTGCATCTTCAATTCTGAGTTATGAGTTCCAAGTTTAGTAAAGTCTTCAAATGGGGCATTTTCATCTGGGAATTTGATTTCTAGAAACTTGGAAGTTTCAGAATCAGCTTCTGTTTTCTTTGTGCCCAAAAGTTCAGTCCTTAGTGTATTTTGCTTATCTAATATTTTGCTATAAGCTGCAAGGAGAAGACAAGCCACATTCTCCGAGTTTACCTTGGAAAGTTCTTCAGCTAAATGCTCTGGTTCGCCATTTTCAAATTCTGTTTTCCATATAACACCAGGAGTTAATCTCGTTAAGTTCTCTGCAACTTTAAAACATGGATCACCTTTCCTCCAGTTTCCAATAAAAGTTTCATCATTTACTTCTAAGGCATCATAGAAAGTCTCTTTAGCATCCATATTACTATCAACAGTTCTTCAAAGTGATCTAGGCCTTTTCCATCAAGCATTTCACAATTCCTCCAAAAAAATACCCCTTACCCATTTATAAAACCATTCCAACATTTTGGTAATTACAAAAGCACTTCCCCACTCCTCGGTACCAAATTCTGTATTAGTCAGCCAAAGGGGTGCTAATGTGAAATACCAAAAAATGTGTTGGTCTTTATAAAGGGTATTTATTTGGGGTAGAAGTCCACAGTTACCAGGCCATAAAACATTCAGTTTCTTCACTCACCACAGTCCATTGTCACATGTTAGAGCAAAACAGCTGCTGGTGTTTGCCAGGGTTCAGGCTTCTGGGGTTCCTCTCTTCCTGGGGCTGCATTTCTCTCTGGGCTTAGCTCCTGTTTCCTCCACAAGGTCAGCTGTAGACGATCAGGTGAATGGATTGCTTCACTTCTTCTGGGGCTTTCTTTCCAACATCAAAACTGCTTCTCAAAAGACTGCTTCAACTCTCTTCTTTCCATGCCTTTTATATTTGATTCCTCACCCACCAAGGGGTGGGGCTCAATGCCTTACTGACATGGCCCTGTCAACACCCTAATCATAACTTTATCATGCCCAGATTAACTGATCAGTTTACAAACATGATCCAATTATATTTTTGGAATTCATAATTACATCAAACTGGCCAAAAATTACACCAGGCAAGAAAGAGACTACCAATGAAAGTCATAGGAATAGCTCATTCTAGGCAAAGGGGAAAATTAAGATCAGTACTGGCCAAATATTGGCTTTGGAGATAAAGGCAGTGCTTTACTTCTTGATTCATGTGAAGGTTGCAGGGATAATTCAATTATAAATATTTTTGTTCACTTTTAAAATATATTATATTTATTTATCTAAAAGTTTGAATAATATTCAAATCAATCTAAAACAATAATCCAAGTCACCAAAGCAACCCACGATATGAGGTTCACTTAATCTTTATTATTGTTTTCCATTTTTAAATTATAAATAATATGTGAATAACATTCACATACGCAAATCTTAGAAAATATCTCTGATTAATTTTCTTGGAGGAGTATATGATTTTAAAATATACACAGTTTTATGACTTTGACTACACATTACTTTCCCCTCCATTCTAGAAAGCAGGAGACATTTTTACTTTTTAGGACTAGTGGAATAAAACCTCCAATTTCCTGCATCCCAACCAGCACTCATTGTTTCAGTCATTGTCAATTATTAAGGCAAAATATGGTACTTCACTGCTTAAATGTGTATCTTTAATAGCAATAATGATAAGATTTCATGTGCTATTCAGTTACTTCTTTTGTGGATTCTGTTTTTTATATTGAACTTATTTTGAAGGTTTAAATTTTGCTGCTGATTTCTATGTGGTTTCTAATTAAAGATTTTATCCCTTTTCTAAACCATTGTTCTTCGAGGAATTAATTAATCATTACTGTCCTTTTGAGTTTTCCATTTTTTAAAAATTTTGTTGATAATGTTTTTAATTATTAAAATTCATTTTATTTTTTAGAGATAGTGTTTACAGAAAAATCATAAAAATAGTAAAGAATTCCTATATAACCCCCCCATACACAGTTTCCATATTATTAGCTCTTTGTATTAGTATGGTACTTTTTATAAAATTGATGAAACAATTTTATTATTAATTATACTAGTATCTGTAGTCCATAGTTTACATTAGTGTTAACTGTGTTGTACAGTTGCATTATTTTTAGAAAGTTAATTTAATTACATTGTTTTCAGATGAAGTGGTTTATGTAATGCATATTTAAAATCTGAAGAAAAATACATTACATTCTAGATTATGATTTTTTCAAAGTTGTCTGTGTTCACTTAAATAGAATGCATACTCTAGAATCTCTGATTCAAGTGAGCTGTATTTGGCACTTAGATCTCATTAAGTCTATAATCTACAAACATATGTTAATAATTGCAATAAATTCTTAGTGTGTTGAAATTTCATCAAAATTTATCAAAATACTAATTATAATATATTTTTTAAATCTTTAAGTGTATTTTTCTTACATTAGTATATTTACTAGCTTTCTTTTGCTTAATACTTGCCTTACAAATCTTTATGCTTTTCTGCTGCAGTTTGACAGTTTGATGTAATTATGAATTCCAAAAATAGATATTGGATTATGCTTGTAAACTGGTCTGCTATTCTGGGCATGATTAAGGTATGATTATGGCATTGACTGGGCCACGTCAGTAGGGCATTGTGCCCCACCCTTGGTGA
Source organism: Cabassous unicinctus (assembly GCA_029593785.1). Lineage (NCBI taxonomy): Eukaryota > Metazoa > Chordata > Mammalia > Cingulata > Chlamyphoridae > Cabassous > Cabassous unicinctus. The sequence goes on along the minus strand of JAQZBX010011175.1, from coordinate 32,112 downwards.
GTCGGGAATCAAATATAAAAGGCATGCAAAGAACAGTATTGGAGGAGTTTTGATGTTGGAGTTCTAGTGAGGAAGGAGAGAAGGCCTTGGGTTAGAGATCAACCATTTGCTGAGAGTTTACAGCTGACCTTTTGGAGGAAACAGAGTTGATAATCCCGGAGAGAAATGCAGCCCCGGGAAGAGAGGAACCCATGAAGCCTGAACCCTGGCAAACGTTGACAGCTGTCTTGTTCCAACACATGGCAACAGACTTTGGTGAAGGAAGAAACTTATCCTTTATGGCCTGGTAACTGTGGACTTCTACAGTGGACTTCTAAGGGTATTTATAAATACCCTTTATAAAGACCAACCAATGTCTGGTGTTTTGCATCAGCACCCCTTTTGGCTGACTAACACATTTTCCTTCAGCCATTCATAATTTTTCTGGTTTAGATTTATCTCTTTAAAAATAAACTCCTGTATTTCTATTCAAGTCTGATAGTCATTCTTTTAATGAAAAGACTATATATTGATTGTAACTACTTATGTTTGGATTTGTTTCTATTGTCTTCTTTTAGCTTTCTATTTTTCCTACCTAAAAGATATTGTTTATTTCTAATTTTTCCTCTTTTTTGTCTTTAATATAGATTAAAACCAAACTTTTTCTCATTTCAACATTTCTAAGTAATGTTGGACATTTATTTTTGTGGCTGCTATACATTTTAGCAAGCATTTTCCAGTTGCAGAATAGGACACATTTTCTATTTCCTCTAGCTCCCATGGTAGTCAAAAATTTATGTTCATAAACTTTGATGGTTTAGATCTTGGTAATGGTAACAGCTATTGAATTAAAAAGTTTAAGGGATGAAGTGAAGAAAGGTTCCATGTAAACAGTAATTGATTATGTGATGCAGTTTCAAAATTGGGCATTATTTCAGTAGGAATGATGGGCTTCTGATTCAGAAGCAAGTGACAGGAACTAGCTGCTAGAGACATGGTGGCCCAGTTCTATTTATAGGGGATCCAATGGTTGTATAGTTCCACTCTATGTCAATTATTCTTTTCCAAAGTAATAATTAAAATAGACGTACTTGATGACTGGTGTAGTGTTCATATTGACTTCTTGATCCAGAAAATATTCAAGCATAGGCCCATGGAAAATTATTTTCTTATCACGATAGTGTTGCCAAAAACAATTCTGCCTCTCCAAGGGAAATGCAGAGATTGCAACCACCATTATAACTTCAAATATGTAAGGGTATTAATTTCTATAATTCACTGATTCAACCTTAAAAGAACGTGGATCACTCTTGCACACTGAATTGTATATTTGTTAATTAATTAGGTGATGACTTCAAAAACACCTCCTGTTCCAGGTGGCGCAAACTGAAAAAATTTCTATCAGTGTATAAGGAACCAGTGTCATAGAGTTTGACAGTATGTTTACTCCCAAGTTAAAGTTGCTGTATCTTCCTCTGAAAAGTAAGCTCATAGAGTATTTGAGTTGGTGCTCTGGTATATGAGTGAGTACCATATAAAGCTGCTGATTTTGAATGGATTTCAATGCAACATAAAGTTCTACATGTTTAGGCTGCAGTGAAAACCACTTTGAAATTTGGGCCTTACAACACAGAAGATCTACATAGGAAATGTATATGGAGCCTCTGTAAGTCCCCATTAGGAGAATCATCATGTGCACACCTAAAATTTCATAGGAAAGCTTTAAGTTTAATGATCATCTAACCAAGGGCATCAATGTTCATATTGTGTGAACTGATCATCATGATTTCAAGGTATTCTTTTCCACCAAGTTTGGGGGTTATTTAGCAGCAATGCACAGTCTATTTAAAATGGTATCATAGAGGCTGGGTTTGAATAAGTCTGATAGGCACAAGAATATTACAAGAGAATCTTGATGTACTGTATTTTTTCCCACAGTCAACATCTGGCCTAATGGGGACTTGGCAGAAGAGGAAATATAAAATCATGTTTATTTACATTTATTTCTACATGAAAATATGGTGCCAACTGAGAGTGGAAAGCTGTAGCATTAAATCTTCAAACATAACTGTTCCTAAAGAAATAGGAGTTAAGGAATATTCTCTCAGTGAGCAAACCTTGACCAGTGAATTGTGGCTGTCTACTTTGTTTAGAATAAGAGATGGATATATTCCAATTCATGGGAGTTGGTATTATTTTCAATGGGTGGTCACATATTTTGAAAGCAAAGGGTGGAAAGTTAAGTGATAAGGGCATGTGGTAATAAGGTGTGTAGATGGACTTACTGGAAAAAGTGTGTAAATATATGAACCTTACAAATGGTCCCTGTACTAGTTGGCCAAAGGTGTGCTTATGCAAAGTACCAGAAATCTGTTGGCTTTTATAAGGGTGTTTATTTGGGGTAGAAGCTTACAGTTACAAAGCCCCAATGAGTCCAACTCAAGATATCATAAGTTCATTCTCACCAAATGTCTGTTGCCATGTGTTTACTCAAGATGGCAATAATATCTGCAAGGGTCCAGCCTTCCTCTTTTCTTCTAAGGCTTCATGGGTCCAGCTTCTTCTAATTTCAGCTGTAGGCTGGAGGCCTCATTTCTTTCTGGGCTCAGCTGCTCTTGTCTCTTCACAAGGTCAGCTGTAAACTATCAAGTGAATGGCTTATCTCTCTTCCCAGGGCCCACAGTATCAAAATCCTATCCTCTTCAATGTCTGTGGAGCTCTTTCTTCATGTTTGTATCTTATTCTGTATACTCCTGGATTGAGTGTCCATTTATATAGCACATTAAGAGGGCAGGAAATCAACCTGGCATGCCTTAATGATGTGGTCACATCAAAGCCCTAATCTTGATTTAATCAAGTAAACATGAAGCCTTTGAATTTAAATCAATCAAAGGGTATCATGCCCAGAGGAACAGACCAGTTTACAAATACAATCAATATCTCTTTTTGGAATTCATAAATAATATTAAACTGCCACATTCTACCCTCTGAATTCCAAAAAGATATTGCAATATACAAAAAACCCTAAATGAATAGCAATGCTAAGTATAAAATCATATCACAATTAATTTATAAAAATACAGTTTCTCTTGGGGTAAAGTCCTCTCTGGCTGTAGATCTGTGAAACTCACAAAGCAATTTATCTGATTCCAATATACAAAATACAAAGGTATAAACATAGGATAAACATGTACATTACCATAAGAAGAATTGGGGAGGTGGGGCATGAGTAGCAGTTCCCCTGGAGTTCTGAAAATCTACAGGGCATATTCCCTTAGATTTCAAAATCTGAGAGTCATTCTTAAGATGGTGGTCTCTTCTCCCTGGGGCCTCATGGGGGCCCACACTTTCCACAGGCTTGTCCAGAGGCCATTTTCTTGGTTCCATCATCATCAAGAATCTGGGTAGCAAATGAGATCCAGACCTCACCCTCCAAGAGCACTGGGATGATGGCCACACTTTCCCCAAACTCTGGGTTACAGTCTCAACTCCCTTAGTACAGTGAGGTGGCAGCAACATTCTCCCTAATCTCTGGCACACAGGCCCAGCTCTCTCTAAACAGTTGGTTGGTGACCTGGCCTTCTGTAATCTATGGGGGACAGGCCCACCCCTCTCACAGCAATGGAATGATGCCATCACACTCCCCAACCTATGGGGTAAAATTTCCACCCCTCTCAGAGATCTGGGGTGTCACAACCCTTGGGGAATGTGCTGCACCCTCTCTGTGGCCTGTGGCAACAAAACTTTCCCTGAAAAGTGGGCTGTAACATCCACCCTCTTCCAATGCCAGGGCAAACTCACCCTTTCTGTACACATGGGTGTGGTTCCTCTCTTGGACCAAGGAGATGTCTTAATTCCGTATCTCAGCTTCATGGTTTTTCTCTTAAAGCTGTTTTCCCTTACATCTTTCCTCTACATGTTCCTTTTAGTCCAGATTGTCAGTGGTTTTGGCCATAGAGTTCTCTCAAAAAGCTTGTTGATTTAACATGCAGGAAGTAGGGGTCCAAGCCAACAGACAGTAAGACCTTCCTGGATAACTGCATTTTCAAACCTGGCTTATAAGTTCCAAGTTTAGTTAATTCCTCAAATGGGGCAATATTGTCTGGGGGCTTGATTCCAGAGATTTGGAATTTCTAGAATCAATTTTTGGTGTCTTAATGCCCAACAATTCAGTTCTCATCTTATCTCTCTCATCTAGCATTTTACTATAAGCTTCAAGAAGAAGCCTGGCTACATTTTCCACATTTATTTTGGAAATCTCCTCTACTAAATGTACAAGTTCATAATTTTTAACTCCTGCCTCCATATAACATCAGGATTCAATTTTGCTAAGTTCTATGCAACTTTAAAACATGGATCACGTTTCCTCCAGTTTCCAATAATAGCTTCATCATTTCCTTCTAATAAGTTATTTCCTTATTAGAAATAACTTTAGGCTCTGTATTTCTACTAACCATCTCTTTAAAGCAATCTAGGCCTTTTCTATCAAGCATCTATCAAGAGGTATTCAAAAAATACCCCTTAACCATTCATAAAATCATTTCAGCATTTTTTGTGATTGCAAAATCACGACCCCACTCTCTGGTCCCAAATTCTGTATTAGTCAGCCAAAAGGGAGCTGATGCAAAGTACCAGAAATCTGTTCATTTTTATAAATGGTATTTATTTTGGGTAGAAGCTTACATTTACAAGGTCCAAAGAGTCCAACTCAAGGGAACATAAGAAGTACTTTCTCAGAAATGACTCTTGCCATGTGTTGAAGCAAGATGGCTGCCAATATCTGTGAAGTTTCAGCCTTCCTCTTTCCTCTTAAGGCTACATGGGCCTAACTTCTGATGTCAGCTGTAGCCTGGAGGACTCATTTCTTTCTGAGCTCAGCTGCTCTGGTCTCATCACAAGGTCAGCTGTAAAGTATCAGGTGATGGGCTCATCTCTTTTCCTGTGGCTGCAGGATCAAAGAACTCTCCTCTCCCATGTCTCTTCACATGTGTATCATATTCTGTGTTCTCTTTGAGTGAGTGTCCATTTATGTAGCCCACCAAAAGGGTGGGTACTCAACACTGCACACCCTAATGATATGGTTGAAACAAAGCATTAATCTTGACTTAATCAAATGAACATAAAGCCTTTCAAATTTAAATCAATCAAAGGGTATCATGCCCAGAGGAACAGGCCAGTTTACAAACATAATAAATATCTCTTCTTAGAGTTCTTAAATAATATTAAGCTGCCACAGTCACCAAAATGTGTTCATTGCAGAGAAGTTTCTCAACAAGGATTTACAAGATTATATGGTCTCTAGCTATCACTCATCTTCTTATCTCAGTCACCTAAATCCTTACTCAGTAGTTCAATAATAAAATGGCCAAGGTTGCTAGAATGAAGACCATTGCAAGGAATTAACAAGATAACAATTCCCTCACCAAGGTTAATCTCATGCTACTATTACTGAGTACAAATTATTGTATATATTGTGGCTGGGTAAAAAACAACTCCAAACTTGATATAAAACAACCAATTAATATGTTCCTGGATTCTGTAGATCAGGAATTTAAATAGAATATATTGGTAAATGGCTGTTTATGCTCCAAGATGTTGGGGGCTCAGCTGGAAGACTCCAAGGCTGAGGGTGAATCACTATTTCAAAGCTGAAATCATCTGGAGGAATGTTCACTTATATGTCTGGAGGTTGATGTTGGCTATGGACAGAGACTTCAGGTGGGCTAAGGTCCATGAAAACCCTCATATGGCCTCTCCATATGGTATCTCTGTAAGGACTAGCATGGGTTTCTGTGCAGTATGTCAGCTAAAGTGTCAAAAGCAAGAACCTAAGAGAACAAGTTGTAATTGCACATTTTTAATAGCTACTCATGGAATTTATAGGAGTTCATTTCTGCTGTATTATATTTGGCAAGGCATTTACACAGATCTATGCAGGTACAAGGGAAGAGATAATAGATCTCAGAAATTTATGGAAATTTCAATGTTACATTGTAAGAAGTACAAGAAGAATGAGAAATATAGATGTAGTAAACTTTGAAAACCAAGATGGGGTATCTAATACACATCATCTCTCAGTGGGAGTATTCAGCCACTTGGTGGCAAGTTGATTGCACTGAAAATCTTCCATCATGAAGGTGCAGAATTTGTACTCATCTTCTGGATAGTATTTAGATGGATTTATCTTTTCTGCTCATTATTCTTGTAGTAACAGTATAACCCGTGAGCTTACAGAAATCCTTGGAACTCAAATATTCATGTTACTCAAACATCATTGAGTCTGATCAAGTACATTATTTTACAGTAAATGAAGAGTGGCGGCAGACACATCCACAAGAAAATCACTGGTCTTATCATGTACACTGTAGTGACTGGTATGATACAATATTGTAATGTCTTACTTAACACTCAAGCACCAATTCAGAGAAAACACCTTGAAAATCTGAGGCTTTATCTTTAAGGATGTATTGTCAAATAGGTAATGCAGTATCTTCCATATCCAGATAAATGGTTAAGGGAATCAAGATATCTAAGTACATGTAACTACTTTTACTATTACACTAAAAACAAATTTACTGAATATTTCCTCTCCCACCATTTTCTGCTCAGATGGTTTGTGGTCATAGATACAAAGAGGTTATTCTTTCATCAGGGATTGCAGCAATGATTTATTATATTGGAAATTGAGAATGCCACCTGGTCAATATGGTCTCTTCATGCCTGTGCTATGCCATCAGACAAACAAGGGGATGTATTGGTTGCTACTGACAAAGGAGAAATTTGGTTGTTTTGTAAAAATGAGGGAAGATTTGACCAGTGTCTTCAAATCAGGGATTCTCTTAGGCACCTATTATCATTACTATGATGAAAATTGAATGTTAATAAAAAATAAAGCAACAAAAATTGTAGCATCATTGAGGATTGAGAAATTCAGAAATGAAATTTGGTTGACTTACTAGATAATAAACCCCAATAGCTGAATGTCAGGCTGAGAGCGAAGGGAAAGTGGAATAGAAAGTGAAAGAAATAGATATAAATATTAACTAAAACCTTAAGACACATTTCAGCAACTAAAATTGTAATAATGAATATTTTTCTTTGGTTGATTGAGTTATATAAATATTTATATGGGTAGACAAATATAATTACTTATATATGTGTATATGAATGAATTGCATTTTTCTTTCTTATTTAATATAAGAGGTTTATTTTCAATAGATAAATTTATAATCTAATCTTTAAGCTACAGATTATTCAGGAGGTATTGTAACCTCATAGAATAACAAGTAATATTTTAATTAACTTATCCAGAGTTATCTGCAAAGACTTTGGGAAAGTTGAGTTTCTTTTAATGGTGAGTTTCAGAATATATTTGTAGAAACTTCTTGTTTAGTGGAAGTGGGAATCTGTAATTATTTTATTAAGGAGCTTCTATTTGTGTAGAGGAAGGTTTACAAATGCTGAGTAGCCAAGTAAGCAATATGTTCCACATATTTATCTACTAGCTTCTATGCTTTGCTCTGTGATCCTAGAACCGAGAGCATTTAAACTACATTTCTCCTCTACCAGATGGCCTCCTAATAGTTTTTGCCAAATGGTGTGCAAGAGGAGGGAAAAAAGAATTTCTATGTCTAAATAAAATAGGCACATGAATCAGGCATGTGAGAAGAATGGAGGAAAAATGAACAAGGGAAAATTTATCAAAATCTCCCAGTCAAGAAGAGTTATGGGCCAATGGGAGAACTCTAGTTTGTATATCATTCCAGATCAATTTTATGGCTTAGAGCTGCATAGACACCTATTTCACAAGGCCTAGAGTTAAATTCAGTAATGCCTTTCATACAAGTTACTTCCCTTCCAAAAACCATTGATGGCACAACGCTTTCCTCAAAGCATTCTTCATCTCCAGATTTCTCAGAGTATAAATAAGAAGGTTCAACAAGGAGACAATGATGATGAAGAAAAGAGCAAACACTTTATCTTCTGGAGAAATTATGGGTGGTCTAATATAAATAAAGAGACCAGGCACAAAAATAACACCACAACTGTTATGTGAGAACTGCAAGTGGAAAGAGCTTTGCTACAGCTTTATGCAAGGTAGGCACTGATGGTGTATAATATCAGGAAATAAGATAGCATCACAATGACAAAAGACATGAAAGCAATCAGATCTGAATTCACAATTACCAAAAGACCAATTCTGTATGTATCAATGCAGGCCAGTTTCAGCAAAGGAAACATATCACAGAAGTAGTGATCTACCTTATTGGGGCTACAGAAGGGTTAAAAGATGGTGAGAAGAAACTGACTGGCAGAGTGGGCCAATCCTCCAGAATTACAAGGTATGATGAACACATTACACCTCCAACTGCTCATGATGACGGTGTAGTGCAGGGGCTTGCAGATGGCCATGTAGCAGTTGTAGGCCATCCCTGTGAGGATAAAGATCTCAGTGCCTCCCAGAAAGTGAATGATAAGCAGCTGTATCATGGAGTTACTATACAAAATGGTCTTCCTCTCTGCCAGTAAGTAAGTTATTAGTTTGGGTATCACTGTGGATATGTAACAAATGTCACAGAGTGAAAGGTAATTATGGAAGAAATACATAGGTTGGTCAATTTATTGAGTGCATGAGATAGAAATCAGTATGATCAAGTTTCCAATCCAGATAGCAATGTAACAAATTAAAAAGAATGCAAAACAGAGTATTTCTATGTGTTTCTTTTGTGAAAGTCCCAATAGAATAAATATAGTCACATTATTCTTTTTTTCCATGGTCCAGTGCTGTGAAAATGCATAACAGTCACCTGAAAAGACATAATTCATAAATCAACATCAGAAAATTTTATGGATGATATGGATGATAAAATACATATCATGAAACCATGGTTATCATGATTTCAATTTTCCTGAAAATAAAAATCTAATATTTAATAAAAATCATGAAGATTTCCATTCTTTCCAAACATTACTTTAAATCTTGACATTAATAAAAATATACACATTCATTCATCCAATTGAAACTTTTAAAAAAAATTTAGTAACAAACTTTCCCAATTCCAATTTAATATAAAGTTAAGTACTTGCAAAGGTTGTAGCTCTTGATATGTTACAAAATGAAAATTTGCTAATGATTCAAGTATAATTCTTGCAATATTTTTGCTTAATGATGTAAAAACTAATGCATAGTTTTAGCTATGCTCTCTATTGTAGTATGGGCTATCTAAAAATTAGGTAAAAATTAAATGAAAAATTAATATGATATATATATTTAATAAATGGAAGAAAAAAGCTCTTCAAAAAGCAAATGCAATTTGACTAATTTTTTTCTTGTTTGTTTACATTTTTCTTAATTATTTGTGACAGTAAAATGCTGACATTTTATAACAGAAGTATACTTATTTCTACAACCATTTCAATTATAGCCATACACTTAAATAAAACACAGAATAAAACAGTAGTTGAAACTAAAAGGAGCATAAGGCAGCTTACCTTGTTGGTTTTGCCCTTGACTCCATGTATCATACTTTTAAGTCAATTTACTCAGTGGCTTGAAATGGAGCCTGCATTTCTGTATTCTATTATCACCCAATATATGCTTTTTCCTAAAATATTTAAAGGGCCCAAGACTGCATAATAAAGAGAAAAATTTTTGGACAGTTTGTGGGAAAAGTTTATGGACAAAGAATTGCCAACTGGACTCTAATATTTATTTATATGAAATGTATGAATTTGGACAGCAATCACTTATTTTCTGAATTTAAGTTACCTCCTTCATAAATTGGTAAACCTGTTTGGACTTTGTCGCAATATGTTTGTAAGTTAAATTCAATAGACAGCCATTGCTTTATTAACCATAGAAATAATAAAGCTTATATTAGCATCAAAATATTACTTCTATCAAATTACTTTTCTAACAGTTGTTAAGAACATTATCCCATAACTCATTTCTCCCATATAGAAAATAAAATTGTAGCAGCTTGCAATCATTTTCAGCAGGAAAAAAACTTTGAATTTTACTAGTCAAATGCCCTCATATTAAAGTGAAGTGATTTTAATTAAAAGTAAAATATTGAATGAATAAATGTACTTTGAATCTTGTTATATATATATATATAATTGCAATAATGCTTTAAAGTGATTGAAGTGATGAATGCACAACTATGTGATTATACTGAATACCATTGATTGTACACCTTGGATGGATTTATGCTTTATTAATATGTAGCAATAAAATTTATTTGTTAAAAATGTACTTTGAATCTCTTCATCATTCAGCAAATATCATAGTAAACCAAAATGATTTATTTTATGAAAATATAGCCAGTAAATTTGAGGCTTACCAGTGTTTCAGTTAACTTAGTTTCTCAATACTGATGGAAAAATAACATAGAATTGGTAAAAAATATAGTTCAATTGTTTTTAGTGTAAATTTTTACAACAATCTGCATCTTTAATACTTACATTCATAACAATTTGTGATACATATTCTGCCCTAATTGTGTATCTATATTTTCTCATCAGTTCACTTTTAAATTAGCTCCTCATCTCTTGCTTTAACATATTAAGTTGACTATGTCACCCTCAAAATAAAAAATTCCATTGCAATGAACCAAGGGGCCTTAAAAGCAATTAATTTCTATGGTGTGGGTTTAACACTTAGAATCAGGTTATCAACAAGCCAGTGATAACAGTAAGGAGTAAGTCTTCTCAATATACCTCTAGCTATACTATGTAAATATTTCTTCACCTATAAGTGAAAAGAATACTTTTATTTTAAAATAAGATTTAAAATATTATCTTGGACAACTGTTAGAGTAATTGCCTGATCATTTAAATGGACATAAAAGGAAAATGTTATTTTAATCATGTGCCAAGAAATAAAAAATGAGTAATGCAATTACAGCCACAAATAATCCTTCTGTATAAATAATGGACTAGGAGAAGTGAAATCATGAATCTTTCTCTTCTGTAGCTATTTCCTCAATTCAGGAACTTGTAACCACTTGCCCTTAGGTTCACTATCACAAAAATGATGGCTCTAGTCTCCACGTTTTATAAGATACTTTCCAAAAAGGATATTGCATAACTCTTAAACTATCTACCATTGCTAAAGTTAAAGCATCAATATTTTAGGAGCATAATGAAGTGAAACTGCCTTGGTCAATATTCTGGCTTTGCTTGGAATAAGCATATGACTTCTGTAAATTATTTAATCTGACTAAACATTAATATTTCTAATAATACTTATTCTAGTTGCAATTTTAAGCTATTCTCCCTAATACTTTTCTAAACTTCTTATAGGTATTAACGTTTTTCTCTTAATACCTCCATGAATTAAACACTACTTAATACATTTTACAAAAGAGTAAATGAGGCATGAATTACGTAATTAGCCCAAGACTGTATAGCTAATTAGTGATAGCGTCAAGGTTAAAACCAACCTATACTTCATATGGCAATACACTGGGCAAAATATCACAGACCTAACATAGTGCTTGATTTTTCAGTCATTAATCTATGCCATAGTAAATTAATGCTTAATTTGAATAATCTCTAAACTTCTCAAGTGCAGAGTGAACCTCTTACACTGTTCCTTGAAACATTAGAATGTACTTACATAAAATTAATTTTGAATTCTAGCTACCACTTCATCTGATTTTTGGCATATATTATATTTTCGCAGATCAGCACATTGCTCACGAGTATTTTGGGGATAACAGTATTTAGCTCCTGGACAATTGTTAAAATATAAGTTTATAAAGTGTATGAAACTGATCCCCTGTACCTGGAAGGGGCACACTAAAAAGTTATTCCTGTTTTTTATCTAATACTTGCTAACATTAATTACCAGCACTCATTAAAAATCATAGAATGGAGTTCCGGCAGACAGCGCGATGAAAAGCTGAGCGCGGCTGCCTTCCCCGGCCCTCTGGGCTCTCAAGCATCGGCCGGCGGGTGAGCTGGAGGGCCCAGGGGTGGTCTGTGGTCCCTGCGGAGACCCTAAGCCCTGGCCACGATTTCTCACAGGCCTGGACCAGGCCCGAAGCAGCGGAGGAATCCCGCTCTCCACTCCACCCATGATGTCCTGAAGGCGGCGGCGGCCTCTCCCAGCCAGGACCCCGCCCGCTACCCGGTTTCCTTGCCGGAAACTGTTGGCCGGCGGCTAAGCCCCCACCAGGCCACAGAGAATGTGGCCCCTTTGGGCGGAATGTCATGGGGGAGAGAAGACGGCGGCTAGGAAAGTCAAGGAGGGCCGTTAGGCACCTCGAGGGCCCAGAAGGTGGGTCTGTGTGGTCTCAAGATCCCCCAACTTTTCACGCCGTGGAGCCTTGCACATCCGGAACCTGGGGCGATCGCTCCATCCCCATTGGACGAGAGGTTGTCGCCCTGACAACGAGGGACAAAGGCCTTAACGGGCCTGGAAGGTGAGTGGAGCCCTGGACAATGACGGGTGGCATGGTTAGCGGGCCATTGGCGTCTGGTCATCCTTCTACCGGATCCTGCTTGATACTGGAAAGAGAAATAGTAGAATAACGTGCAACATTTGGCCAATAAGAAGTGCCCACTACCGTTTGGGAAGATTTACTGGCCGTTTATAGAAAGCCTGCGTATGTAATATGAAAAAGCTGCTCTCAACTTTCCCTCCAACCTTTTAAAAGAAAATTTTTGCTACATCTAGGCTATCTAGATGTAAAGACGTTGCCGATCTATGATAGAGTGAGAAAAATCACACGTCTTGTAATGACCATTTGTTAACAAAACAAAACAAAACAAAACAAAACAGAAAAATGTCTTCTGGAAATGACTTGAGATGGAATTTAGACTGCCTCTCGAAGCGACACTGGGAGTGATACACATCCATGCTTATTCTGTGGATTAGAGGACGTGAAGCAGAAAAGGCTGAGGAGAGGAAGCGAAGAGAAGGTTTTATGCCAGACTGACATATTTAGAAGATATTTTCATATTGTAAACATTTTTCTGTATGTCATTTTATTCACTAGTCTATGTACAGTTGACAATAGTAAGTACTTTTTAAAAATATCTCTTCCTAGATGTTCTGAAGTGCCTGACAAAACTAGAGGTAGTAAAAGAACACATTTTGTAAATATCTTTTTGTTAAAATTCATATAAAATATAGTGGGGCTTTTTTTTTAATAGCCAAACCACCTCTCTGAATAGTTCACATTTTGTGCACTGGTTTGGGGGAGGAGGGATAAGGGAGTGCAAAGGGCTCTATGCTAGTGTGTTTAGAATGAGGCAAGATTAATCATTTTCGCTATGTTCATGCATTTCGTTTTGTACTTTGTTGTGTATATAGTGTATATAATGGACAAACAGGTCCTAATTTAAATCTAGTCTTCCAGATGTTAAAGAGGTTGCCAGTGTATGACAAAAATAGTAAATTAATACATTTTGTGTTAAAATTCCTAAGAAAGACTTTTTCTGAAAACTTGAGCATTATAGCCCACAGGGAGGGATGGCAAAGGAGGGATAAAAGAGAAGGGTTTAAAAAATATGTCTACAACAGATTATCAGTGAGTCCTCTTCAGTCCATAGCTCTTCCCCCAATCCTGAGGAGTATGGGATGGTGATGTCCACTCCACCTCCAAGTGAGAGGGGGCTTATATCCCCATGGATAAGATGGATGACATTACCCTGCCTGCAGCTACAGACTCTCTCCATTTCCTGGGATGGCCGTTGTCCATCATCATCTCCTCACCAGGTGTCTTGGGTGAGTCTATTGAGCTGTAGAGTAGGAGTTGCAGCTCCACCAAGATTCCAGGCACAACTGGCACCTTGGCAGGCCAAAGGCTTCAGTTTCTGGAAGTACACCTACAAACACCAGTACCACATATAGGTTTGAATAGAAGGGACAGATGGACCATTTGCAGGGAGGAATTAATTGAGTACAACTCTTTCACTCTCAGGAGCACAGATTCCAAACAAAGTATAGCCCACTGATAAGGCATCAATCTCTGGAACTATCTCCCCTTATTTAGGACCTGGGTGTCTCCAGAGCCCTCAGGAGCACCTCTGTTTAGGGTGATATGCACTTTGGTGTTCTATGAGATCCTACTGAGGTGTGGGTAAGCTTCACCTCTGGGATGACCTCCTGATACTCTTTGAAGTCTCTTAGCCATATAAACTCATTTGTCTTTACATTTCCCCCCTTTTATTCAAGGGTTTTTTCCAATCATATTGCCAGTTGGCACTTGGTAGTAATCCCTCATTGCCAGGGACACTCATCCTCTGGAGTCTTGTCCCATGCTGGGAGGAAGGTAAGGCATTCATATGCTGAGTTTGGCTTAGAGAGAGGCCACATTTGAGCAACAAGGAGGCTCTCAGATGGCAACCCTTAGGGACCCCATAATAATAGGTTAAGATTCAATTATAAGAGCAAAGACTCATAAGGCTAGTCATCAAAAACAAGAACCCATTAGTGGGCAATCCTCCTTTGCCAGACACTGCCCCTGGACTTTGAGCACTGTTGCTGCTCCGTTGGAGAATGTGGCAGAGCTCTCCAGCCTGGGAATTCAGTATTCCATCATTTATTGAGTGATTCTCCACCCACTGTGACCATGCCTCAACCCTTTCATCATTTGTCACATGTAACTATGAATCTTGTCATCCAATGAGTCAAGACAGGGGGGTGTCATGTGCCTCAGGTGGATGGGGAGGGAGGAGCAGAATAGATCAAATAGAGAGTATTTAGTGGTCATGGGAAATGTTTTTCATTACCTTACAGTGATGGACACAGGACATGGTAAATATCAAAAATTATTCAATTGTACAGTCTAAAATGTAAACTATACTGTAAACCATTGACAATGTTTAGTAGCTATGTTTCACTCTCTGTATAACAGTTATAACAATGCTACCATCCACATACAAAAAGGTTTTAATATGGGGTGAAGAAAGGGGGAGGAGGTTGGGTAAATGAGAGTCTCTAGTATTCTGTGTGTGACTTTGCTGTGACTTAAAACTTCTTTGAAAATTAAGTGAAAATTTGGGATGCACTGGGGAGAGAGGGAAGATGCCACAGTACAGACTGGACATCCGATAATGCAGTGGTAAAAGGAAAAATGTTTAAAATTTTTTAAAAAATTTTCCCCATTTTTTGAATATCCCAATCCTTTAATTTTATTTTATTTTTACTGTTTTTTATTTCAAGTTTCCATGTATTTTATCTCTTACATTTAAACTTATCATTATTATTTCATTTTCCTATTAATTGTATTTCACTATTATATGGGCTTCATCTTTAAGGAAGTTTTGGAACACAGAAGGGTTACAATGGGGCTGAGGCTCGTTGGTGGGGGGTGTCAGGGATGGGTTTTCATGGGAGGAAGTTCACCTGAATATACATAAAAGATATATTAAATTGTTCAAATCTGATTCTTAGTTACATTAAGATGTTAACTAGCAGACCTAAAATATGAGCCTGTGTCTGATGCCAGATTAAAAGGGTTTCACAGCTATGGTACATTATCCACAAACAAATGGAATTCCAATTGTTTTTCATGTCTGTTAATATGAATACATCTCTCCATTTCTGTCAATAACTATTTATATAAATACAGGCTACTCCCTCCCCTTTTCTATGTGACATAACTCTCTAAGTCTTAATCTCACACTAGTATTCACATATCCACTTAAATTAAATATTTATCCTTATAATAAAAATAAAATCAAGGCATCTTAATTGTAATAAAGAAGCAGTCTGAAGTAGCTACAGTTAGTTTCAGTGAATCTTCTTTTTGGCATGTTTGGTTGAGGTCCATTGAGGATATGGAAAAACTGGAAATAGGAAATCAGAAGCAGTTATTTCTGGGTATCTGAATATAGGAAACAAGATGTTATTATATAAAATTTCATCTTTCTCTTAATTAGGATAAAGGTACAGTTTAGAGTCTGCTTTTAACACTTTAAGACACTTGAGAGGCTCATTGTTTTCTCTTGCCATTTTGAAGAAATTAATGAGATTAAAGAATGACCTGCACATTGAAACTCACATTTAGAAAAGTGTAGATATTCAGATGCAGTGTATCTGTGCCTTGGGGGAAAGGAGTTAATATAATTACATTGAATCGATCACTTTTACCACTATGCAAATGCCCTATGCAAATAATGTCATGCCCAAATTAATTTTACCTTTGATGAAGTTGTTATTGTTCTTGTTTTATAATGACATCAGTGAGGATACAATATGATGTATTCTAAGGATCATGGGGAAAGTATTCAGTCTTGCTAATTCCTAAATTGGTAGCACTGGGGAATTCATTTTCTTCTTTTAGAGTCAAACAGAACCGATGATGCTGGATGCATTTTACATATACCAAGAGAAAGGAAAATGAAATTCATATAAAGACTAGTATATAAAGGGCTTATGATTCTAACTTAATTCAGAAAACAGTTTTGAATATGCTTTGGAGAGTAACAAACTGTTGTGTAAGAAAATAAACATCAGCATTTTCATCAGTTAATTGGTTTTATCTCTTGTGGGTTTTTTGTTCTGCCACAATTGAAGAACTCATAAGGAAAAAACATGGGAGTTAAAAAAATTTAGTCTGAAAACAAAATACAACTTAATGAATTTTTTATTTATAAATTAAGAATATCCACACCTATTCTCTATGTTTGTGGAAGAATCTGATAAGTTAAAGAACATAAAGAGATCCATAGATAAATTTTCATTAAAACGGTAGATCTAAATTGTAGAAAACTTAGAACATTAAAACTATAGAAAGTTCAAATCTAGATTTAGAATACTTCCCTAACATAGGGCAGCCTCAGCATCTCTTAACATTTGCATCAATTCTTGCTCTAGTTGAGCACCAGTTGAGTAAACACAGACCCATAAAAAAATCCTTCAAAGCAGTTCCTGTAGAATATCAAGTAGAAATCCTTGAAAATTTTAACCCATGCTGAAATATTACTCAGACCCATCCCCAAGTCATTTCACTCCTAGTCTTTTAATCATGAAATTTCTTGTGCTCTTACAAATCTATTGTCCCTCTTCCTCACACACACACACATACACACACATTTGTGTATATGCATACATGTATACATACACAGGGTTTTGGGAGAGAACAATTTTGTGTTCACATTTTCAGATGTTATACAGTTAAGTAATCTACTCCAAAGTACCTCCTTTAAATTATAAATCACTGGAGAAAGACTCTTTGAGGAATTGTTTGAAATGATGTGTCAACTATATTTTGAAAGGAAGACAAAAACATTGAAGTAGGATTCTTGAGAAGTGGGGTTTATGACTAATGTCACTAATGCATTTGCATAATGTAAAGACCCATCAAGGACACATTTATCTTTATTTTTCCACTTTCTGTATGTCCTTATTATCTCTTAAATAATAATCATAATAATATTTGTCAAAGGTAAAGTCATGAGCTTAATTATTGGATGGATTTAGAAAATGTTTTGATACCAAATATGAAGGAAGGAAAATATTTAGATGACTTATATACACTGACTCTGACTTTTACTAACACTTAATATTTTATCCTCAATATAATATAAAGTAAATTCACCATAACATAATGAAACATAGATTGTTATTCCTGTTTTGAAAATAATGAAACTAAAGACCAAGGTTACACAAAAACTAAGGGGAAGTACTATATCCAAACCATAATTGTATGATTCCAAAACTTATGCATGTTTTTACTATGCTAAAATTTCTTCTCACAAATACAAATATAGTTTTTAAAAACTTAATTTGCCCTCAATTTACCATCCAGATTTTCTTGAATGATATCTATTAAAAATAAACATAAGGTAAAATGATCTAGAAAAACTTAAACTGAAACATTTGAGCACACTAATATCAAATTTCATATAAAATAAAGAGATTATTGGAACTCCAATAATTTTATCTCCAATATTCATATATACAAAATACATATAACATATACTAACCATAGTGCTCTCTTTTTACATGAGATTTTATATTTCTAAAAACAACAAAGATACATCTCCAGGCTAGACCCCTTTGCTTTTCTGTGAAATTGCTATGAAAACAGCAAATGTATGTGGAAATCCTCTGTTTCATGAATCTTCTATCCAAAAGAACATTTTAGGGAAACATTCTTGGGAACTCCTTGAGTTAAAAGGCACAAAAAAAGCACTAGAGAAAAAATCTTCCATGAACATTTGGCAGCAGTAAGTGTATGTATTTATAACTGCAGAAATAAAGCCAATATTATTAGTGTGGTTTAGAGATTGGTTTAAGGCTTCTGCTTTTATTTTTATCTTCAGTATTAGCAGATGAATGATTCAAGAGTGTAATGATATTATAGTACCAATGAAATATTGTAGATATTTGTTTCTCCATCTTTTCTCCTTGAATAACCTCCTTACATACAGAAGCCACTGATATTTACCATGGCACGTATTATATAATTACATACTTAATAAATCTTCAATTTGATCAATACATTGAGTATCAGAAGAGCATTAATATTTTCCCCATCAACATAGAATTTTTGCCATTAGGATGCATATTTGGAAATAGTCTCTATCATTTTATTACACATATTTGAAGCTCTGAATCCATGAATACTGTTTCTTTTTTGTTTTTAAACAAAATATTTTGCATTACCATTAAGGTACTAATAGAATTAGGAAAATACCTTAGCATATTATCAGTGTTTTTCTTAATTTATTTTAGGGTTTTTTGCTATGTTTTTGTTTGTTGTTAGAGGTAGGAGAGGTGGGGAATGAGAGTATAACATGGAGAAACTAAATTGAGTCAATTATAGTCCTTAGTTCATACCAGACATTCTCATGGCTCCATTCAAGGTCCTTCTTCTAATTAATTTTATTTTTTTCCCTTTTCAACCCCCATTTCCATGCTTCTTCACCATATAAGGGCACCCAATATATACTATTTAACAAATGCTAGGCTCCATATATTAATAAACCCCAGATACTGCACACTACTTGTGGCTCCCTTACAGCTGTCCACATCTATTGAAAATAATCTCTTAAATACCCCTTAAAGTATGACATTTGATTCTGCCCTCTTTTTTTGTAAGACACATTACTAGAAGTACTTTTTTGTAGTCTTAATATATATACAGCAAACTTGAATAAAGTATATGAGGAAATAGGTAAATTTACAATGGCATATTTAATACTCCTTTTTCAATTACTGATAAGCAAAGTGGACAAATATTTTGTAAGGATATAAAAAATAGAAAAACACAATTAAACAACATTTATACAAATATTTAGATATATTTAAGATTATACATCCCACTGTTAATAATTTATGGTCTCTGCATGTGCAGATGGAAGAATTAAAAATTAATTACAAGAGAAAGATTAAGACAGCATCAGTTTAGGTAGGCATTCACAATCTCTCTCACAGAGGACGGCTGATTGGGGACAGGATCCTGTCCAAGTTGTCTGTCTGGGAGCCAATAGAGTGAGAACATTAGGGACATCAATCTGGGAGGGGGATGGACAGTGAGGTGGATTGCTCAAGATAAAATTATTCTTCTGGCCCTAATCTGCTTCCTTCAAGGGAACATAGAAAAAAAGCAAGGAAATGGAACAAGAAGAACAAAGTGTCAAAGAGAAAACTTAACACACACAGAACCACCAGCTAAATAAAATTCTAGAACAGAGAGAGAAGCTAATCAACTGAATAAATCCATCAAGATAAAATTAGGACCAGAGGGCAACAAAAAATTACAAACCATACTGAGAAACTAGGAAGACATGGACCAGTCCAATGAGCAAACTAAAAATCAGGAAGAGATGCAGAATATCATACAACTAATCAAAGCTGTCCAAAAAAATAATAAAATGGGCCAACTTAATGAAGTGAAGGAAGAGATTAATGAGAACATACTGGACAATTGTAAACATACATAAAAAGATAACAGATATGAATGGCACAATCCAAAAAATCAAAAAGATGCTGAATTCACATTACAGCAGATTTGAACAAGTAGAAGAAAGAATTAGTGATGTGGAAGACAGTACATCTGAAATCAACTAGTAGTAGAGCAGATAGATAAAATATAGAAAAAATCTAACAGAGACTTAGGGATTTAACTGACAAAACAAAATGCACAAACATATGCATTATAGGCATCCCAGAAAGAAAAGGGAAGGGAATGGGAACAGAAGGAGTGTTTAAAGAAATAATGGCTGAAAATTTCTCAACCCTATTGAGGGAAATGGAGGTACATGTCCAGGAAGCACAGCACACCCCAAACAGTATAAATCCCAACAGGCCTATTCCAAGACATATAATTATCAAAGTGTCCAATGCTCAAGACAAAGAGAAAATATTCAATGCAAGAAAAAAGACAACCATCATATACAAGGGAAGCACAATAAGATTAAGTGATGATTTGTCATCTGAAACAAGAAGGCAAGAAGACAGTGGTATGACATAGTCAAGGTACTAAAAGAGAAAAACTTCCAGCCACAAATTCTCTATCCAGCAAAGCTGGCATTCTAAAATGATGGAGATTTCAAAATATTCACAGATATACAGAAATTAAGAGAGTATGCCAATAAGAAACATGCACTTCAAGAAATACTAAAGGAAATTCTACAGGATAAAAGGAAAAAACAGGAGAAAGAGAGTTGGAGGAGAGTGCAAGACCAACATAAAAGACAAAAAGAGAAATAGAAACAATGTATGACATATATAAACCCAAAAAAATATGACTGATGAAAGAAATTCATTGAGAGTAATAACACTGAAAGTTAATGGATTAAACTCACCAATCAAGAGACACAGATTGTCAGAATGGATAAGGAAATATCACCCATCTATATGCTGTCTACAAGAAACCTACCATAGACCCAAAAATTCAAGGACGCTGAAAGTGAATGGCTGGAAATAAATTTTACAAGCAAACAATAACAAAAAAAGGGCAGGAGTAGGTATCCTAATATCAGTCAAAATAAAATTTAAATGCAAAACTCTTGTAAGAGGCCAAGGTGGACACTATATATTAGTAAAAGAGGAAATCTTTCAAGAAGAGAGAACAATCATAAACATTTATGCACCTTATCAGGGTGCCTCAAAATACATGAGGAAAACGTGGGAAAAATTAGTGGAGAAATAAATGCCGCTCCAATTATAGTGGGAGAATTTAATACACCATTAACACCAGCAGACAGAACATCTAGACAGAGAATCAGTAAAGAAACAAAGACTCTGAATAATACATTAGGGGACCTGGACCTAATAGACATATAAAGAATGCTACAACCAAATACAATAGGATATACATTCTTTTCAAGTGCACATGGATCATACTCCAAGATAGACCACCTGCCAGGCCACAGAACAACTGTCAATTAATTCAGGAAGATTGAGATTATACAGAGTAATTTCTCTGACCACAATGGCATGAAATTTGAAATCAGTAAGGGCCAGAAAGCCAGATTAGGCACAAAGATATGGAAGTTAGACAAAACACTCTAAGACAAACAGTGGGTCAAGGAGGAAATCTCAAAAGAAATCAGTAACTAAGTTGAAACGAATGAAAATGGCAACATATCAAAACCTATGGGATGCAGTGAAAGCTGTACTGAGAGGGAAATTCATAGCCATAAATACATATATTAAAAAAGAAGAAAGAACCAAAAATGATTACCTAACTCCACACCTGGAGGAATTGAAAAAGCAACAAGAAACTCAACCCAAAGGAAGAAGAAAGAAAGAAATAACAAATATTAGAACAGAAATAAATGAAATATAAAATAAGAAAGCACTGGAAAAATAAACAGAAACAAAACCTGGTTCTTTGAGAAGATCAATAAAATTAACAAAAACTTAGGCAAACTAACAAAGAAAAAGAGAGAGCAGATGCAAATATACAAAATAAAGAATGAAGAAGGGGGTATCACTACTGACCCCACAGAAAGAGAGTATCATAAGAGGATACTTTGAGAAATTATATGACAACAAGAATGATAATTTAGAGGAAATGGACAAATTCTTAGAAACTCACAAGCAGCCTACATGGATGAAAGAAGAAATTGATGAACTCAACAGTCCAATTACAAGTAAAGAGATAGACTCAGTCATCAAAAATCTCCCAACTAAGAAGAACCCAGGGCCAAATGGCTTCACAGCTGAATTATTCCAAACATTCCAGAAAGAGCTAACACCAGTCCTGCTTAAGCTCTTCCAAAAAACAATAGTAGAGGGAACATCGCCTAACTCATTCTATGATGCCAACATTACCCTAAAATGAAAGCCAAACAAAGATGCCACAAGAAAGGAAAATTACAGACCAATTCCTCTAATGAACCTAGATGCTAAAATCCTCAACAAAATACTTGCTAATCACATTCAACAACATATCAAAAGAATTAAACACCATGACCAAGTGGTTTTCATCCTGGGTATGCAAAGATGATTCAACATAAGAAAATCAATCATTGTAATACACCACATAAAGAGATTGAAAGAAAAAATCACGTGATCATCTGTATAGATGCAGAAAAAGCTTTAGACAAGATACAGCACCCTTTCCTGAATAAAAACAGTGCAAAAGATAGGAATATAAGGAAACATTCCAAACATGATAAAGGGTATAAATGAAAAACCCAAAGCTAACATCATCTTCAATGTTGAAATCCTAAAAGACTTCCCTATGATACTGGGAACAAGACAAGGATGCGCACTATCACCACTCCTATTTAACATTGCCATAGAAGTACTTGCTCAAGCACTGAGGCAAGAAAAAGATATAACAAGGATCTCAATTGGAAAGAAGAAAAATTTCATTATTTGCAGATGAAACGATCCTATACATAGAAAGCCCTGAGAAATCTACAAGAAAGCTTCTAGGACTTATAAAGGAGTTTTGTAACATCACAGGATATAAAATCAATGCTCAAAACTCAGTAGCATTTCTGTACACCCATAAAGAGCAATCTGAGGAGGAAATCAAGAAAAAAATACCATTTACAATAGTAACTGAAAGAATAAAATACGTAGGAATAAATTTAACTAAATATGTAAAGGACTTATTTACAGAAAACTACACAACACAGTTACAGGAAATCAAAGAAGATTTAAATAAATGGAAGAATATTTTCTGTTCATGGATAGGAAGACTAAACATCATCAAGATGTCTATCCTACCCAAACTAATCTGCAGATTTAATGCAATCCCAATAAAAATCAACACTGTACTTTTAAGGAATTGGGAAAACTAACTACAAAATTTATTTGGAAAGGTAAGAAACCTGGAATTACCAAGGACATATTGAAAAAGAAAAATAAAGTTGAAGGTATCACACTCCCCGACTTTAAAACATACTAAAAAGCTACAGTGGTCAAAACTGCATGGTATTGGCACAAGGATAGACATATTGACCAATGGAACCAAATTGAGAACTCTGATATAAATCCTCACATATACAGTCATATGATATTCGACAAGGCCACCAAGCCCACTCATTTGGAAGAGAATGGCCTCTTCAACAAGTGGTGCTTGGAGAACTGGATATCCATATACAAAAGAATGAGAGAGGAACACCATCTCACACCTTATACAAAAATCAACTCAAGATGGTTCAAAGATCTAAATATAAGAGCCAAGACCATAAAGACCTTGGAAGACAATGCAGGGAAGCTTCTACAGGACCTTGTAATAGGAAATGGATTCATGAACTTCATACCCAAAGCACAAGCAGTAAAAGAAAAAATAGATAAATGGGATCTACTCAAAATTAAAACCTTTTGAACCTCAAAGGACATTATCAAGAAAATAAAAAAGAAGCCTACCCAATGGGAGAATATTTTTGGCAACCATATATCTGATAGGAACCTAATATCCTGCATATATAAAGAAATCCTACACCTCAAAAATAAAAAGACAAACAACCCATTTTAAAAATGGGCAAGTGACCTGAAAAGACACTTCTCCAAGGAAGAAATACAAATGGCTAAAAAGCTCATGAAAAAATGCTCAACATCACTAGCTATTAGAGAAATGCAATTCAAAATTATAATGGGATACCATCTTACACCCTTCAGAATGGTGGCTATTAAATAAAAGGCAGCCTATAAGTGTTGGAGAGAATGTGGAGGAATGGGAACCCTCATCCACTGCTGGTGGGATTGTGGTATGGTCCAGCCACTATGGAGGACAGTTTAGCAGTACCTCAGAAGACTAACTATAGATCTCCTGTATGATCCAGTGGTTCCACTGCTGTGTATATACCCAGAAAAATTGAAAGCAAAGACATGAACAGATATATGCACACCAATGTTCAGAGCAGCATTGCTCCCTACTGCCAAAAGTTGGAATCAACCCAGGTGCCCGTCAACAGAAGAATGGATAAACAAAATGTGATACATACACACAATGGAATATTACTCAGCTGTAAGAAGGAATAAAGTGCTAACACACGGGATAACATGGATGAATCTTGAAGACCTTAGGTTGAGTGAAGCATGCCAGGCATTGAAGGATGAACAGTACATGACCTCACTGATATGAATTAAGGAAATTGAGCAGTCTCCAAGAACTCTTCTCTGAAAGATAGGTTTACAAGAAAGAGAAAGAGAAGAGAAAGTTGTGAGCCATCAACCATATGGACATAATCTATATCAAAGTGATAGACTGTAGTTGCATTTTGAAGGGATAGGGCAGGTGGGTATCGATATTATTGGGTTTGGTGGTGCAGGGTTGACAGGTCAGTAGATTGGGAAGGGTGGGTTAGAATACCCAGGATACTGGGGGAGAGATGGGAGAGGGACCAGGGAATACTTGGGATTTGTGGGTATGAGGTTCAAAGTACAGAGATGGGAATGTTCTTATGGCAATATCACAAGGAAGTGTCACTGGTTTAGGGTATTGGTTGTACGGGCATTTGGGACAGGGTGCACCTGGAGCTGGCTTCTAGGGAGTGTGTGAGTGTTCATCCCGTCATAATGTGTTGTAACAGTGGGTGGAGACCCACATGCTGAGAAGATAGGAGATGGACTCCCATCTTTGGGAGGACTGATTCACTCAGAAATAGACAGGTAGGCATCTCTTAAGAGCAAGGGCAGTTCCTAATAAGGGATTACAAACCAGTGTGTCAAGACCTTGTGTTGCAGGTAACTATGAATCTTGTCATCCAATGAATCAAGCCAGGGAGTTGTCGTGGGCCCCAAGGGGTTGGGGAGGGAGGAAAAGACTAGATAAAACAGGGGGTATGTAGTGGTCAGTGGAAATGTTTTTCATTACCTTACAGTGATGGACACAGGACATAGTAAATATCATCAAAATTTAAAAAAGTGTGTGATGTAAAATGTAAACCATACTGTAAACCATTAATAATGTTTAGTAGCTATGTTTCATTATGTATATATCAGTTATAACAATGCTACCATCCACAGACAAAAAGATTTTAATATGGGGTGAGGAAAAGGGGAGGAGGTTGGGTATATGAGAGTCTTTTGTATTCTGTGTGTGGCTTTGCTGTCACTTAAAACTTCTTTGAAAATTAAATGAAAAATTCTGAGACACTGGGGAGTGAGAGGGGGAAGGTGCCATGATAGAGACTGGACACCAGATATTGCAGTGATAAAAGGCAAAATGTCAAAAAAAATTTTTAAATTTTTTCCCATGTTTTAAATAACCCAATTCTTTAATTTAATTTTATTTTTAGTTATTTTTAAGTTTCATGTGTTTAATCTCTTACATTTAAACTTATCATTATTATGTCTGTTTCCTATTAATTGTATTTGGCTATTGTATTGGCTTTATCTTGAAAGACACTTTGGATCACAGAAGGGTTACAACTGGGGCAGGGGAAGATCATTGTTGGGGGGTGTCAGGGATTGGGGATGCATGGGGGGTGCATACTTAAAAGGTATATAAAATTGTTCAAATGTTCACGTGGCATGGTCACAGTGGGTGGAGAACCACTCAATAAATGAGAAAATACTGAATTCCCATCCTGGAGAGCTCTGCCACATTCTCCAAGGGAGTAGCAACAGTCCCACAAGTGCAGGGGCAGTATCTTGCAAAGGAGGATGATCCACTGATAGCCTCTTGTTATTGATGACTAGCCTTATGAGTCTTTGCTCTTGAAATTGAAACTTAGCCTATTGTTATGGGGTGCCTAAGGGTTGCCTCCTGAGAGCCCTCTTGTTGCTCAAATGTGGCCTCTCTCTAAGCCATACTTAGCATATGAATGCTTACCTTCCTCCCAGCATGGGACATGACTCCCAGGGATGGGCCTCCCTGGCAACGAGGGATTACTACCAAGTCCCAAGATGGAATACGACTGGAAAAAGACCTTGAATAAAAGGGGGAAAAGGTAAAGACAAATGGCTTCATATGGCTAAGAGACTTCAAAGTGAGTTGGGAGGTCATCCCACAGGTAAAGCTTATGCACATCTCAGTAGTATCTCTTAGAACCCTCTGTGTGGAAGAGAGTGTGGTCTACAATGTGAACTATGGTCCATGCTTAGTGGCAAAGCCCCAGGATATGTATATCCATTGCAGGTGATATGCCACACTAATGAAAGATGTTTATGTGGGAGATTGTGGGAGGTGTGGGAGGTGGGAATCTGCATAATTTTTGTGTAGCATTTAATAATCTAAGTATCTTTTAAAAATTAAAAAAATATATATTATTAAAAAAATTTTTTAAAATAAACTTATGAGCTAAAAAAAAAAATTAATTCCAGAGCCATGAAAATAGCTGCAATGAATTTTAAAGAACTGAGATTTGATGGTTAGGCTAATGTGTCAAGTCAGCCAGTAATTGTTCCGAGTTGTTTGGTCAAGAAAGCACTTGCGATACAAGGACATTTGTGGACTTTAGTCACAAGTGAGTTTATTGCATAAATGGCTGATTACATCTACAATCAACCAAAGAGATTGACATAAGCAATGGGTGATGTTTTATCCAATCAGCTGAGTCCTTTAAAAAGGGAAGTGATTTCAGCATTCAGAGAGAATTTTCCATCTCATCTTTGGACTGCCATCATCTCCTGGGAACTCATCAAGGACCTTCATCAGACCTTCATCAGAGCCCCTGGTCTGCAGGCTGCTTGCAAAATCTGGACTTATGTATCCCCACGGTCATGTGAGAGAATCTTATAAAATCCCATACTATTTATAGATATGTCCTGTTGATTCTGTTTCCCTAGAAATCCTAACTGATACATGAGATTATACAGAATTGTGAGCACAATGTATTTGTGGTAGAAGTTACCTAACTTAAATTATAATTATATATATATATGCATAAAGGTATAAAATCATAAAAACTTTGGAAATTTAAATATTATCATTGTGCATTAAATTTACATCTTATTATGGTATATTATTTATTGAGAAATAAATCATACTGGAAAGTTTTTTAAATATTCATAATTGAATGATAATGAACCAGTTTCCACTCAAATGTATAAAAACTTGGAAGTCATTACTCCCATCCTCACAAAAAGAAAAAAAAGCTTGAAAATTGAAAATCAACAACTCTTCTTAGACCCATCAGAAAATTGAGGGAAGAGGGCAAGATGCTACCCTGTTGTTTTTTTTAAAAGCCGCCAGATGCTATTTACTAGAAATTGGTTGTCTTTTACAGTGGGGATTTATAAGGCTGCAAGTTTATAGTTCAGAGGCCATGAAAATGTCCAAATCAAGGCATTAGGGGACAGTATCTCCTTGAGGTCCAGCTGTCAGTGATCTTGGACCCCTCTGTCAAATAGGAAGGCACACAGCATCATCTCCCTTCTTCGCCGGACATTGTCACTTTCAGCTTCCCAGTTTTTGTGGCTTCCTCTATGAACTCCTGTGGCTCTTTCTTCTGTCTATGCAGCTCCATATTCATCCCAATTTTAAAAGAATCCAGTAAGAGGAGTAAGACCCACCCTGGGTCATACCCAACCAAAATAATCTAATCAAAATGTCCCCATTACAGCAGGTTCACACCCACGGGAATGGATTAGCTCTAAGAACATGATCTTTTCTGGGGTCCATAAAAGCCTCAAACTACCATACTAAGCCTCTTGAACTCAAAAAGACATATTCCTTCTATATGCAAATATATTTCTTCCATTTCAATACCTGAAAACCTTAAATCTGATGAGTAATAATATTAAATACATAGTCTCATCAAAATTGGTTATAGGTGTGGGAACCCTCTGATCTTTACATCTAAGAAATAGCTTGGAGGCCTGTTTCTCTGTCCACACAGAGAATTCACCACTATCATTCCTGCCATAAACAAGAACTTTCCTGCTTATCTTATCTCCCTTATCTGAAACCCAATTTCCTATGTATATCACTAAATGTTTCTGTAATCTTGTTTCCCCATTATCAGCCTGGAATTCTCATGATGTGATTTCAGACCTCAATACCTGCCTGCTCCCCTGCACATTCACCCTCACCTTGACTGTGAAAAAAAATCCTGAATAAAAAGCATGCTGGGGATCAGCTCAAGAGAATAGCTTCTTCAGCTGCTCTCCCCCTGACCTCTTTCAACCTCTGTGTTCAGAGTAATCTCATTGCACCATTGCCGGCTCTGCTGGACAGACCCCTGCAAGACTTTGCAGGATGGATTCCTGCAATAAACAAGTTCTGTCCTGTGATAAAATTCACAGTATGTGGACCTTTGAAACTGAGAAGAAGCTACCTGTTTCCAATATACAAAGGAAGCACTTTTGTAGAATACATTTTCCCATTTCCATAAAGAGAAATTGGAAGGAAAACAGGGGTCATGGATCCCAAACAGTTCTGAAACCCTGCATGGCCTGCTCCATTAGATTTCAAGGTCTGCAAGTCATATATGCAAGGATGTCTTCTTCTCCAAGCATGATGAAGCAGCAGCCCCACTCTTTCAAAGGGCTTGTACAGTGACAATGCTCTCAATTCTGCACTCATTCAGACTCAGAATGAAGGCTATATCTTAGGCCTAAGCTTCTGAGAACACTAGGGTGATGTCCAGACTCTTCCCTATCTCCAAGACACATGAACAACCCTCTGAGAATGGTGGAGTGGTGGTCAGTTCTCCCCAATCCTTGTGAATTGTGTTCCACTGGCTTTGAAACCTTGGCTTTTAATGTTCTCCCCAAACAATGGGATGGAAGGCCTGCCCTATTCAAGTGCTGGGGCATACTCACACCCTCCACACACATGTATGGGTTTCTTCTGGCCTGAGAAGATGTCATCAGTCCATACCTCAGCTTCCATGATACTGCCTTCGAAGTCATTCTTCCTTCAATATGTCCCTTTTTCTGTCCCTTTTAGTGTAGGTTGGCAGTGGTTCCATTAATGAAGATCTGATAAAAACTGCTTGTTTTAGCAAGTAGCACACAGAAGTCCAAGTCATCAAACAATAAGAGTTTCCACAGATCCTTTCTGATAAACTGCAATTGTAATCCTGACTTGCATTGAAATGAATGACTTGTTTCATGCTTAGTTAAGTCCTCATTTGGGGCACTTTTCTCTAGGGATTCATTTTCCAGAAGCTGAGGAGTTTACAAACCATCAATTTCTGGTTTCCACATTTTTGGCATTTGCAGCACTCCACTATTCTTGTATTAAAATCTGTTCTCCTTTGCAAAAAGCTGCTAGAAGCAATATACCAGTAATGGGTTGGCTTTACAATGGAGATTTTTTATGTTGCAAGCTTTCAGTTCTGAAATGTGAAAATGTTGAAATTAAGGCATCAGGTTATCCTCTCTCCCTGAAGACCAACTGTAGATGATTCCAGTCTCCTTTGTCAAATGGGAGGCACATTGTGCCATCTCCCTTATCCCCCAGGTGTCATTGCTTTCAACTTCCTTATTTCTGTGGCTTCTTCTCTGAGCTCCTGTGGATTTTTTTCTGTCTCTGTGGCCTGATATTACTCCTACTTATAAAGGACTCCAGTAAGAGGAGTAAGACCCTTGGATTGAAGCAATTGAATCAAAAGTTCCCACCTACAATAATTTAACACCCACATGAATATTAAATTTAAAGACATGATATTTTCTGGGATCCACAAAAGCTTCAAACTACCACATGCCCCTTCAAACTCAAAATACATAGATAAAGAAAGTCTCATCTTATCCTGGAAAAGAAATCACTACTGAACCAGAATCAGATAGGAATCTAAAAATATAATTGACAAATTCCTGTAGACTGGGCATCAGTAGTTTAACAGATAAAACTTCTAGAGGCCCAGCCTTAGGAGAACCCCACATTTGCATGAAACTTACCTCCAGGAGTTCCACCAAATTATCAATGGGAATTTCAGAGTAATATTGCATCATGCTTCTGGCAGGGAAGGAGACTTGTAAGCATTTTGTAGTAAGCCCAAAACGGTCTGTTTTTATTTAAATATACTGCTCAGAAAAGAAAATATTTTATCAGCTACTAACCTATGTGGCTTTTCCAAAATTTAATCAACATTGCAAATGGGAAATACCCAAATCCAGCACCACTATTCTTTCTGTGTTAAATAAGGGGTGGAAAAAAATATGAGAATCATTTGTCCAAGCACACAGACTCATTAAAAAGATGAAATTGAATGATTCTATTATAGATTATTTCACAATCCCTCACATTTATTAGTATATCAATAAGAATCCCTTATAACAATAGGAGATTTCAACTGAAAAGAATTACAAGGCTCAGACTCTATTTCAGAAGAATACTCTAAGGAAACTCAAAGACAAAGTGACAAAAATAAGGAGACCATACAAAAGGTTAGGCTCTGGCATCTACAGTTGTAGAAAATATTAAACAGTCAAACATCTAGAAAAGCAAATATAAAACCTCAAAATAAATATACATTATGTCTGGCTAAAAAAAAAAAATTAGAAGTCATGATAAAAGTCAGAAAACTCTCTGACATGACAAGCATCAGAACCAGTCTCAGATATGGAAGATTTTGGAATTATTGGAACAATATTTTAAAATAAGTATTATAAATATGCTAAGAGCATTAATGGAAAATGTTGGCAACATGTAAGACCAGTTGGCTAATGTAAAAAGAGAAATAGAGACTCTAAAAAAGAATTAAGCAGTTCTAGAAATCAAAACAGTATAACAAAAATGAAAAACATCTTTGATGGACTCTTCAGTGGAATGGAAATTGGTTATGATAGAATTAGTGAGCTTAAAGATATATCAGTAGAAAACATCCAAAACTGAAAACAAAGAGTACAAAGAATGGAAAATTTGGAAAAGAGTATCAATAATTATGGGACAGTTTAAAAAGGTGTAATAGAAATGTAACAAGAATACTAGAAGGAGAATAAAGAGAGAAAAGAATAGAAAAATATTTGAAACAATAATGGCTGAGACTCTTTCATAAATGAAAGGCAATAAACCACAAATCCAGGATGCTTTACAAATATAAAAAAGGAGAACAAATATTATAGGCATATTATAATCAAATTGCATAAAACCAATGATAAGGAAGAATTCTTTAAAGCCATGCAAAAAAATATCTTACCTATAGAGGAACAGGATAAAAATTACATTGGAATTATTTTTAAAAACCATGCACACAAGAAGAGAGTAACATAAATATTCAAAGCATTGAAAGACACAAACTGCTAACCGAGAATTCTGTGTCCAAGAAACTTATCCTTCAAAACAAAGGACAAATTAAAACTTTTTCAGACCAATAAAATTAAGCGAATTTGTTGCCAGGAGAACTGATTTGCAAAAAATTTAAAAGTAGCTCTTTAAAAGAAGGAAAATGATATAGGTCAAAATGTGAGCTGCATAAAGAAAGGAGGAATATTAGAAAAGAAAAAAATGAACACAAAAAATATTGTTCAAAATAATATAGAAAAAATATATTGTATGTTTATACCTTAGAGAAAATTGAAATGAACAGCAGCAATGTTATAAGAGCAGGGAGGGAGGAAATGATAATAAATATTGTGCTATAAAGTCTCTGCATTACCCATGAAATAGTTTAGTGTTCTTTAATAGTGGACTGAGATTAAAGTAAATTTATATTACAAACTCAACGGCAAACATTGAGGAAAAAAAAGACGTGTGATTCAGTGGCTAACAAAAGAGATTAAATGTTCATTTGAAACCAGAGAAGTCATTGAAAAAGAGAGAGAGAGAGAGAGAGAGAGAGAGAGAGAGAGAGAGACCAAACCTACAAAAACCA